>LNAC01000141.1:924240-998019 GCA_002007465.1 Ailurus styani | reverse complement strand
CCCTCCTACACTGTTGGTGGGAATGCAAGCTGGTGCAGCCACTCTGGAAAACAGTATGGAGGTTCCTCAAAACGTAGAAAATAGAGCTACTCTGTGACCCAGCAATCGCACTACTGGGTATTTACCCTAACGATACAAATGTAGTGAACCAAAGCGGCACATGCACCTGAATGTTTATAGCAGCAATGTCCACAATAGCCAAACTATGGAAAGAACCTAGATGTCCATCAACAGATGAATGTATAAAGAAGATGTAGTATAGTGGTGCCTGGGCGGCTCAGTCAGTTAAGCAGCTGCCTTTGGCTCAGGTCATGATCCCAGGGTCCTGGATCCCTGCTTAGTGGAGAGCCTGCTTCTCCCTCCCCCTCTGCCTGCTGCTCTTGCCTACTTGTGCTCTCTCTATCTGTCAAAAAAAAAAAAAAAGACGTGGTATGTATGTACAATGGAATACTATACAGCCATCAAACCCCCCAAATCTTGCCATTTGCAATGACATGGATGGAACTAGAGGGTATTATGCTAAGCGAAATAAGTCAATCAGAGAAAGACAACTATCATATGATCTCTCTGATATGAGGAACTTGAGGGGCAGGGCGGGGTGGTCATGGTGGGTAGGGAGGGAAAAAATGAAACAAGATGGGATCAGGAGGAAGACAAACCATAAGAGACTCTTAATCTCAGGAAACAAACTGAGGGTTGCTGGAGGGTGAGGTGAGGGATAGGGCGGCTGGGTTATGGACATTGGGGAGGGTATGTGCTATGGTGAGTGCTGTGAATTGTGTAAGATTGATAATTCACAGACCTGTACCCCTGAAGCAAATAATACATTATATGTTAATAAAAAGAAAGAAAGAAAAGAAGAAAGAAAGAAAGAAGGAAGGAAGGAAGGAAAGAAAGAAAGAAAGAAAGAAAGAAAGAAAGAAAGAAAGAAAAGGACATGAAAGCCTGAATTCATAAAAAAATAATATTAAATGATTAAAAATTTCTGCATGGAAAAAGATGCCTTCGACAAAGTAGAAGAACCCCAGTAAAATACTTAGAACACTTACGATAGACAAAATGCTAATTTCCTTCATATATGAATAACTCTTATAAAACAAGTTTTCTTATTGTTATTTATTGTTGTTATATAAACAAATGTTGTTATATATTGTTGTTATATTATTGTTGTTTTTTATTGAGAAATACCAACAACATAAAAAGAAAAAAAAAACAAGTGAATATGTGAGTAGACAACTCACAGAAAACCCTTTTTTAAAAATTTTTTTTAAATTTTTTATTCTTTGCCCCAGGGGTACAGGTCTGTGAGTCATCAGGCACAGAAAAAACTTTTAAACATTGGAAGAGATGCTCAGTTTCATTCATCATTAAAGAGGTGCAAAAGAAAAAAAATCAAGGTACCATTTTTACCCATCATATTGGCTAAGAGTTGTACTGTTTGATTCTCTTTCCGTGTATATATTTCTCTTTCAATAAAGCAATTGTATCATTTTCAATAAAATAGTGATTTAAGGAATTCTACAAGTGAAAAATAACAATAACATATAACACTTGATTTTGAAACCAGAGATCTGGTCTCAGATTATGATAAATTCTCCAGATTATTTAAAGTTTATCACAAATCTTGTTTTATTTCAAACCCTCTGAGATCTTTAGGTAAATGAATTCTTCCTGTAGTAGTCAAACCATGAGTATCACACAGTGTAGGCTTTAAGAGAGCCAAGTTCTGCTATCCTTCGCCTTCCTCCTCTTCTCTTTGCTGCCCTCAAGAAGACAAATTGTCGTGGATTGTTCAAATTCTAGGATTCTTACTGGGTCAAATTTACTAGTGATAAATGTGCTTTAAAGTGTCATTCATTTTGGGTGTGGATGTATTGGAGTTCTTCAGCATTCTCTTCTCTCTCCCTTGCAGTAGAGTTGGAGGGCATTGGGGCTCACACCTAGCTGTGTGTGTGTGTGTGCGTGCACGCACGTGCGCACGCACGCGTGCGCACATACCTCACCCATGTTGCAGAAGTGGACGCTGGGTGGCTTCTCCTAGTGCTACCCAAGGCCAGCCCAGCCACCTCTTTTTTTCCCTTCAGCTGCTGATGGGCCAAGGCCTGCTTTCTTTCCTGCACCTTTTTTCACAGACACACAGGGCTCACTACCCCAGCAGCCATCCAGGCCAGCTCAGCATGAGAACAAATAAGCATTCTCTATCGTACTGCTTATGTGCTTCTTTTCTTTGTGTCTTCCTGGGTGTGTCAGGTTGGATTTTGTTCTAAAGTGTCTCTTAGTCCTGGGTGCCTGGGTGGCTCAGTCAGTAAAGCATCGCCTTCAGCTCAGGTCATGATCCCAGGGTCATAGAATCGAACCCTGCTTCAGGCTCCCTGCACAGTAGGGAGCCTGATTCTCCTTCTGCCGTTCACATTGCTTGTGCTCTCTCTCACTTGCTCTCTCTTTCAAATAAATAAATAAAGTCTTAAAAAAAAAGTGTCTTTGTCCTCATCAGATTGGCAAAAAAAGGCTGATCCATTGTGGTTCTGTTGGGTTCCAGGCCCAAGCCTGGCCAGCAACAAAGCTGCACCAGCTATTCCTGTGTGTAAGACATCAGTGTGGCTTCCAGACTCCACTTGCTGGTTGGAAAGGGGCCTCACTTGAGACTTGGCTAAAGAGAGGCTGAGCTTGCAACTGAGGAGACTGAGGAACACAGGCAGACTTGGATTTTTGAAAGGATGCTTAGCCCAGAGCCAGGGCATACTAAGAAGGCTCAGTAAATATTGATTGAAGTGATGACTGAGGTTGGAAAGACAAAATCAACACACAGGAAAAAAAATTTTTTCACAATGTAAGAAGATATGTCATCAAATACTACATTGTGTGGCATGGTTACGGTTACACAGGAGGCTGTATTAGTCAGGATAAAAGCTGTGCCTACTGCAACAAAAAGACCCCACAAATTCACCTGAAAGAAGATAGGTTTTTCTCTTTGACGGAACAATGCACGGAACGTAGGCTAGTGAGACAGCACTATCCTGCTGGGCCACTCAGAATCACCATTCTGATTCTCCCACCATTGCTTAGGGCTATAGTTCCCAAACCGTGCACCAGATTGTCCCAGAGAGCTTCAGCCAACTTGCAGGAGAACCACAGGACGTGTTCCGCTTTTGAGGAAAACAGAGGATCCTCAACATCTGACAGACACCATATTGGCTAACGGCTTTAGTTAGTTCACAGTTTGAACACTGAGAAATAAATACACCACTTCCCTTTGATGACATCATACCTTTGGGAAGCAAGGTTTTTGGTGGTTGCTATGACAAAAGGCAAGTATTATGAGAACATTGATGTGGAACAGGGAATGGAGTGTTGGTATCTAATCTGATTCTAAGATTTGAGGAACTGTGCACTGCCCAGCAGGTACATGCATCCCATCACCAAGGGATTGCAGTTATTTGGAAGTAAACATATTTTTCTTTTGATTTATGTATACTATTTTTTTTTCAGCAAATGGCTTCTAAATGTTGGGAGATGCTACTCCATGTATCTCTCGTGGCTTTGCATGTACTGTAAGCAGAGACACTTATTGCCTTAACTTTTTCTTTTCTTTTTCTTTTTCTTTTTTAAGATTTTATTTATTTATTTGACAGAGAGAGAGAGAGAGAGAGAGAGAGAGAGAGAGAGAGATCACAAGTAGGCAGAGAGGCAGGCAGAGAGAGAGGAGGAAGCAGGCTTCCTGCCAATTAGGGGCCCCGATGCGGGGCTCAATCCCAGGACCCTGAGATCATGACCTGAGCCGAAGGCAGAGGCTTTAACCCACTGAGCCACCCAGGTGCCCAGATCCAAACTTTTGAAGGATGTTTGTATAGCTAATAGTCTTAGAAGACAGAAATAATGACTCTCTCTGGAACAAAGAGCAGGTCTGCTTACTCTCTAGTTTAATAGAAATAATGTTTCCCTCTAGGGCAGAGATCGGGCAGGCTTATTGCCCATTATAAAAGATTTGGATTGCCAAAGCGTGGCCACCTGGGATTCAGGTTACCTCTCCTGTAACACAACCGCCTGTGTGTGCAGGTGACACACAGCCCTCGTTACATGGCCCCCTGGAAGGAGGCTCAGGAAACCAGAGCTAATACTGTCACACGGAGTATTGCTACTGCTGTGAGTAATGCATTCCTTTCTCTCTGACCCAGGAGTCTCATGTCTTCTGCCAACCTCCATGAAATGTGGCTGGCTAACTCATTAGCTTACAAATAGCATGAAATCTCAGACCCTTCACAGTTCTTGACACTAAGTTGTTAGGACATAAGTACTTATTAGGTTGTTTGGACAAAGCTACTTAAGAAACAGAACTATTAGTTCTTTCTTTTGGCCCAGGAGCATTGTGATTTAATTACTGAGATACTAAAGGTACTATAAACTGAAAAGTTGGAAATGTCTGGCTCAATTCATTGTTCTCATCTGCGTGTTTGAAAATAAGACTTGTCACTTTCCAGCTGGCAGGGAGGGGAAAAGAAAAAGTCCAAGGAAGCAATTTCTTTCCCAAAGCAAGCCAGGCACAAGACACACACAGCTCTTCTGCTCACATCCGATTGGGGAACTTAGTCACATGGCCACAGCCAGTCACAAAGGAAGCGGGAAGAGGAATCTCTAGATGAGTGTCTATATGCTTGGCTTAAAATAGACATCTATGGAAGGAGGGAGATATATTTTGGCAGAGAGCTAACATTCTCCACCACAGAGGCATTTCCCTCTGGTTAGTTATTGTTGCTGAAATAGTAGTGTAGGGTGAGATGTGTAAACAAACTTTTTTTTTTTTTTTAATTTTTTTTTTATTATTTGCCCAAGGGGTACAGGTCTGTGAATCATCAGGCTTACATCTTTCACAGCATTCACCAAAGCACAAACCCTCCCCAATGTCCATAACCCATCCACCCTATCCCTACCCTCCCACCCCCCAGTAACCCTCAGTTTGTTTTATGAGATTAGAAGTCTCTTATGGTTTGTCTCCTTCCCCATCCCATCTTGTTTGTAAACAAACTCTTAATATCTTCACTGCAAGCTGGCTCTGTATGGCTTTTATCGGAGAGGCATTTGCCTTGGTAACCACTTCAATTTCCTTCCTTCCTTCCCCTCTCTTGGCATCCTATCCCAATGCTAAATTCCAGGAACACTTTAGTTAGAATCTTTTCATTGGCAGACTCTGGGATGCTCTGCTTATTGTCCTGGGTGGCAGGCCTGCCCTCTGCAGTGTGCACTCTTGGCTTCAGAGTTCTTGCATGAAGGGTGGAGCTGGGAGTGGGGTAGGGATCCTGGACTTGTGTTTACAGCAGGGTGGAGGAACCACATTTTTCACCAAATCAGGCAGGTTGGATCCAGGCTTTGATGCACCTGGAGTTTACACAATTTGGGAACCCTCTTTTAAAAATAGAGTACTAGGGTGCCTGGGTGGCTCAGTGGGTTAAAGCCTCTGCTTTGGGCTCAGGTCATGATCTCAGCGTCCTGGGATCGAGGCCCGCATCGGGCTCTCTGCTAAGCAGGGAGCCTGCTTCCTCCTCTCCCTGTCTCTCTGCCTGCCTCTCTGCCTACTTGTAATCTCTCTCTCTGTGTCAAATAAAGAAATAAAATCTTAAAAAAAAATAGAGTACTAAATGAAGTATGCCTAAAAAACACTAAATAAATATTCAGAATGAGAAAAGAAATCATAGTAGTTTTCAACTGTAAAAAAGCTGTTAAATATTACAAACATCAGATTTAAAAATATAACATTATTTTTATTTATTTAATGTCCAACATGCCTCTCTAAAGTTTTGAGGTAATTTTTATGTGATCAGTAATTCCAAAAAAATATACAAAATTAATCTGAAATTAAAGCATACAGAAGAGCAATTTTAACTTGCTTCTTGTTGTATTGACCTGAAAAATCATGTAATCAAATTATTTTGATATTACTTACATTGATTTATGAGTGAATATGTGTGGGAGTTTTGACAGAACATTTGCCTTCAACAGATTTTGTTAGCAGAAGGAGCATCAGATATGCTAAGAGATGATCTGATTTGATATGAGGCATAAACATCTGACTTCATACACAGATATGCTTGCCATTGGTAATACTGTCACAGGTTCATGACCTATAAACCTAGGAATTGTGATCAATTCTATTTTGCAAGATTCCCATCAAAAAAGAAAAAAATTTGATGATTTAATAATTGTGTACACTGTATTACCAAGTATATTTCTGATAGTAGCCAACTTTTAACTAAACATAAATGAGAAGTGAATCTTCTACTTACAATTGTATACATCTAATAATTCAAAGAACATTCTGAAGCCTAGCTCTTGGTCCCATATGTTCCAAACCTTATTGCTCTTCCATTATTGTATTCCATTGCTCTTCATTCCATGGGTGCTGGGTACCATGAGACACATTCATATCACCATTTTGCCCTTGGCCCTGAACTTTGATGTTATGGTGCCAAATGAGTTGATGTTGTAGAGTCAGGAGAATTCCTGGAAGCCATTCCTGTACTAGGAGGCCTGGTGAAAACCTCACTACACATGGAAGTGACTGACAATTACAGAAACATGTGCCACTCAGTCCAAATTTCGTGTAGCCCCAACTCAACTTCTCTTTGGTCAGATGCCGAAGATGCCTATTGCCCCTCATCACTGTTCAACAGGGAAAGACTGGTGGTAGAAACGTCAGAGAGGAAAGACATAGTGGTCTTAACCAATTGCTGTTAAAATATCATTATTTCCCCAACTTTACAAAGACATATGGCCATCAGAACACTTTGTTAGGACTGCTCACTGGGCCCTGGATGGAGCATGTACAAGTGAAGCTTAACCTCCAATAATTCCTCTGGCTAAAGGTTGTGAGTGACCACAAGAAGATCCATCTTAAAACAAATGCAATATCCTCAAAAACCATCATTTTGAAGCACTTTATGATTTATAGAACTTTCATACTCATTATTATATTTGATCCCCAGAGAAGCTTTTAGGTTGCCAAAGCAGATACCAAAATTTCGGAAAGTAAAATTATTGCTCCAGGCAACCAAAATCTCCCTGGACTGAAAACTGAGGTCTTCAGACTTCAGAATTCAAGCTCTTCTACTATATCATTCCAGAAAAGATTCATAAAGATATTTGCATGACATATACTAACAGCTCAAAAAATATCTGTGGGACAAATGAAAGAAAAGAAAGAAGTCAAGGGTGCCTGGGTGGCTCAGTGGGTTAAAGCCTCTGCCTTTGGTCCAGGTCATGATCTCAGGGCCCTGGGATCAAGCCCCACATAGGACTCTCTGCTCAGCAGGGAGCCTGCTTCCTCCTCTCTCTGCCTGCCTCTCTGCCTACTTGTAACCTCTCTCTGTGTGTCAAACAAATAAATAAATAAATAAAATCTTTAAAAAAAAGAAAGAAAGAAAGAAAGAAAGAAGTCAAGCAGGAGCCAGGAATACTTTAAGTGACCAAAGAAAGACAATCCTTCAGTGGAAAGGAAAATGGTCCAGAATCCTACCTTTCCAGCTGGAACGTACACTTCCCCTACATTTCTTCCAGATGTCAACTTGTTTTCCATACCCCATAGTCCAGTCCAACGTTATAGGGAATAGGACATAGATGATTACTCAGTAAAAGAGCGCTGGGTCCATATGTTCTCATAAAATAGTTTCTATTTTTCTGGGTTACAGGTGGGGAGTGGGTTGAGTTTTCCTCTGTAGGTGTGGGTGAGGGCAGGGCAATGGGGAGCAGATGGGTGAGCCTTAATTAAGGTTAATTGTAGCTCTGATATATAAATACAACTAGATAGATTTTTGATGAATGCATCTTTCACCAGTTCAATGCCTGTTGCTTAATTTTAGTTAAGTGTGAGGAGGCATGAAAAGAAATCTGTATTTTTAATTTAAAGATCAGCTGGCCTGATCTTTACTCCAGATGTAGTGAGATTGATGATATGCTCTTAAGCTTCTTTCTGCTTTGTCAGGCCTCAGACAGGAGGAGGCTTTTAATGCTGAATTCCAGCACCTTAAAAGCTGATGAAGGGATGGAAACATATACAAGTTGATTTAACACGGCCCAGTCCATTCAGGAATCTCGTGGGTCTCTGGAATTTCTGACAGCCCAATTTCTACCCTTCAGCATGAGAGCAGAGATGGGCTTATTTAAAACTGAGACCCAGTAATTTGGAGAATTGAATGATCAGAGTAGGGAGGTCTCAGCCAAGGAATGAGGTCTGTTCTGAATCATTTCCATCTATGTTAAAACTTTCAAAAGCCTTCTTTTATTACCCTTTGAATAAAAGCCAAACTCCCTACTAGGGTCCCCACCAAGACCCATTTGTCCTGGCCTCTTATCTTTCTCACTCCCCATCCTCCTGCCACACCAGTCGCCCTTCTGGTCTTCTCACATGCCACCATCTTTCTGTCTTGTAGTCTTTGCATATGTTGTTCTGGCTTTCCATATATTCCTATTATTTTCAGGTCTCAGCTTAGATTCGTTTTCTCATGGTGGCCTTCTCCAATCACCTCATCTAAAGCAGCAGCATAACCGCCTCCTCCTCCGACCTTCACCCACTATCATCTCACTGTTTTCTTCCTAGCACTTCACAGTCTAACATATTCTTATTTGGTTTTTTCCTTACTTTTCTGTTTCCTCCACTAGACTATAATCTTCAGGAGGGTAGAGGACTTATTTCTGCCATTCATCAGATATCCCCAGCTCCTAAGACAGTGTCCAGCCCATGAGAGATGCTCAATACATATTTATTGACTAAAGATTGAAAAAATTGTTTCCCTTTACAGCATTAGCTGACCTACTGGTGGAAGGTTCATCTTAGCTCTCATGGTAGTTTTCAAACTCTCAATACCTTTCTTTCTTTCTTTCTTTCTTTCTTTCTTTCTTTCATTCTTTAAGATTTTATTTATTTGAGAGATAGAGAGAGTGAGCGAATGAGAGAGAGCACAAGCCAGGGGGAGGAGCAGAGGGAGAAGCAGGACCCTAGGATCATGACCTGAGCCAAAGATGGATGCTTAATCAACTGAGCCACCCAGGCACCCCTCAACATCTTCCTCTGTCTTCCTACCCTAGGTTAAGGCTTTGGTCCATCTAAAGACCAAATAAAATCTTGACTTGAGTTGCTCTGAGACTTCTCTCCTTGTATACTGAGCACTGTAAGGGAGATGTTCTTGCAGTGGGTGAAACAACCTGTTTCCCAAGGGTGTGCCCTCTCCGGTTGGACAGGACGTGCCCTCAGAGCTTGCCAGGGCATGCTTTTCCAATAATGGAAGCACTGTTCAAGTTCAACAGGCAGGGCAGCAAGAGCACAGCAACCAGGAGCATCCATGGGAAACAACCAGCAAGCTCAAGACAGACACACATGGAAAAACAGAACTCTTGCATTAGGAGCCTAACTAGGGCTGGAAATTCCACTCTGAATGAAATCCCAACAGTTCAGAGCCAAGAAAGTTAGAGGAAACAGAAAAACTCCCATCCATCCGTACATTCTCCACTGGAACTTATTCCATCTGCATCTGCTTCTTCAGAACCTCGCCAGGAGGACCTTTCTTGCTTTGACCATCAAGAACATTTGGTTCATGGAGACAAAGGAGACAAAAATGGAATCAAGGGAAAAAGAAGATGGAATGAAGATAGCAAGGCCACAAAGAAGGAAAATGGGTTGCTGTGGAAATGCTTCCTGACTCTAAAGGATGTTGATTTCTGGAGTTTCCCTGGAGTCCCCCTGGACCCTTCATCCCCATGAGGAAGAATATTACAACAGGGAGAGCCATGGCCTGATGGCCAGCAGACCTGAGTTCTACTACTCCCAACTTGCCACTCATTTTGCCAAGTGATCTCGGACAAGCCACTTTACCTTGAAACTCAGATTCCTCTTTCATTAAGTGAGAAATTGAACTTAAAAAAATATGGCAAAATATAATATACAATTTTCCATTTTACCTACTTTTAAGGATATATAGTTCAGTGACATTAAATATATTCACACTGTTGTGTAACCATTACCACCATTCATCTCCAGAACTTTTTCATTTTCCCAGATTGAAATGACATACCTATTAAGCAGCAACTTCTCATTCCTCAACCCCTGACACTCACCATTCTATTTTCTGACTCTATGAATTTGACTATTATAGGTACTGCATATAAGTGGAATCATATAGTATTTGTCTTTTTTGTCTGGTTCATTTCACTTATCATAATGTCTTCAAGTTTCATCCTTATTGTAGTGTGTGTCAGAATTTCCTCCTTTTTAAGTCTGAATAATATTTTTGTATGTTTATCCCATTTTGTTTATCTATTTATTCATTGATAGACACTTGGGTTGCTTCCACCTTTTGGCTATTGTGAATAATGCTGTTATGAACCAAAGTTTGCAAGTATGAATCCCTGTTTTCACTTCTTTGGGGTATACACCGAGAAAAGAAATCACTGAATCATATGGTGATTTTGTGTTTAATGTCTCGTGGAACCACCATACCATTTTCCACAGTATTTGTACCATTTTACATTTCCATCGGTAATATATAAGAGTTCCAATGAGAAACTGAACTTTTGTTAGTCAGAGAATCCATTCTTCAGAGGAAATGTTCCAGGAAGCTCTATATGCAAAAGAATTCCAGAAACACTGAGGGTGAGGAGCCCAATAACCCCAAAGAAGCATTTCTGTGGAGTGAAATGAAAACTATGGAGGACATTCTCTCAGGCTTCTTCACACATCAAGCATTTATTAGCTTGCATTCATATTATATACTGAGCAGGTGTTACACATATTTGATTTACTTATGCATTACCTGCTCCACAAAGGATTTGAAGAGATTTGCAAAAACTCATACAATAAAAATGGATGAGACACATAGTCAAGCATATCAGGACAGAGAAACGTAGAAGGGGTATATTTAAGATAGATATATGACCCTGCACTGCCTCCGCCCAGAGGCTCCCTCAGTCTGAGTGTTATAGATGAAGGAATGTTGGAGAAATCCAGGGGGAGACTTCTCTACGGACAAATGGAATCTCCAGAGTCAAAGCGAGGCAAGATTGTTTATGTTATATGTACCTTCGCCCAAAGCTACATTGCAAGACTTAAAGAATAAAAGGAGCAAGAATCTATTTTGACCAGAACAGAAACATGTTGAGGAAGCAAAGTAAGTGCTTTTAAGAATGCACCTAAGTCATAAACCCTAGGTTTAACTCCTAGCTCCAGTGCCTGCTAATTCAGGGCAAAATACTTTATCTCCTTAAGCCTCCATTTTCCAAACTGTAAATGAGGGTGATGCTAGGGATTGCTGTGAAGATTAAGTGAGACAGTGTATTCAGACATGAGTCCAGGACCTGGTCTATAAGCTATCATCAGTACCTGGTAGCTACTCCCACTAGAATGATATTTCAGAGGCACCCATGCCATATCATTCTTGTTCATTTCTCTGTCCCTGGCACCTAGCAGAATGCTGGCTCATAGTAGGTGTCGAATGAGTATTTGTAGACTTGACTTGATGTAACTGTCTTTCCTGTTTGACATGCCCTATGCCACATTCCCTCTCAGAGTGGTAGGTGACAGGGTTGAAAAGCATGAGGTCACATTAGTTAAAAGCATTGCTCACTAGGTAACACCCAGAGACTAAATGCTCATGGGTCTTGATGAAATGCAAGCTTTGTAATGTACGTAACCATGACTGCCCAGGTCAAGGGCCTCTACTGTGCTTTTCTTCATGCCCTCTCTCTTTAAAGGACCACATCTTGTTTATTCCAGCAAAAGATGTAAAATGATAAATTACGTAATAAATTAGGACAAGGAAAGTCCAAATTTCAATTCAAATACTACTTACTGAATGTTTAACATGTACATGTTTAAGACTCTTGCTGAGCACTGTAGGATATTTGAAGTTCAACAAGAAAACACTTCTTTCAAAGCATGTACTTTCTAGTAATTGAGTGGTATATAGATTATGGTATAAGAAAAATGCCATAAAGAAGATCAAATGAATGATAGGGGAAATGAAAGAAGAGAGAAATCATATTAAGTTGTAATTATCTGGATATGTTTCTTAAGGGAGGTGGTCATTTCTGATGGTCTTTGAATTTGTTACCATGGGAGCGTGGGGTGGGGAAGGTTCTGGAGGCAGGAGGAATGATGCGGGCAGAGAAGATTTGGAGGCAGAGAAGTAGAGAATGCTTGGCAATCAGTGAGTCATCTATTTTAGATGAATCATACAATACATGTAGAAGACTATGTCTAAAAAGAAGGCTTTGGGGGTCTTAAAAGTTCTGATGAGAATTTACAGAGAAAGGAGAACAACTGAGATTTTGAGTAAAATTAGATTGGCATTGGGGAAGGTTAAACTGGCAGTGGTACGTGAAATGGACTGAGGTAGAGAAAGACAGGAAGTAGGGTGTGACTTAGGGGACAGTTGAGGAGATCAGTGCAGAAGTTATGAATGGAGGTGTGGGCAGCAGGAACATGTAAGAGGGACCATTGGAGGAGGGGCTTTGCAGAGGAAGCTACTACAGGATTTAACAGTCCTGTTTTACTTTGAGGGAAAATGAAGCATGGTTACTTCATCTTTCCCGAATCAGCTCTTGCAAGCTTCTGGTGAACAGACTCCAGGCTTGGAAGCAAAGTGTGCACCCTGGGTCTGTTGGTTGCAAAGTGGGTTGGAGAACTGGAAGCATTGCTCATTCTCCCTGATTCTCGATGTGCTTCAACCCAGTTCACAGACTCAGAGGAAAGAGCTGAATGAGTGAGATCTGAGAAGGAAGATTCTCTGCTTGGCAGCCTCATCTGTGACAGAACGTTGCACAATAGTCGCGCATCTCTTGGAATGTGACAAAGACCAAGATTATCAGCTTATGTGTTCCTAGCCTCCTGCCCTCTCTCCTTTCCACAACCTCCACCCCTAAAGAGAATTTTCTCTTGATTCCTCAGTTTCCCCCTCTCCTCTCCTCACTTAAAAGAATTCTGTCTACATGTTCTGTGTTTTCCTTATGACAGAGAAATAGGGAGAGAGAAACCAGATGGGACAACTAGGAAGAAAGGAGTAGTTTGGTTAATTCCAGGATTACCCTTTGCTCTGTAAAATTCAGGTCATGGGCTAAATAAACAATATAATAAAGAATGAAGCCAGAAGACCAAGTGATCCTATATAATAAGGAGCTAAGAGAGAAATGGGGAAAAAGAAAATGAAAACTAGGGCGCCTGGGTGGCTCAGTGGGTTAAAGCCTCTGCCTTCGGCTCAGGTCATGATATCAGGATCCTGGGATCGAGGCCCGCATCGGGCTCCATGCTCAGCGGGGAGCCTGCTTCCTCCTCTCTCTCTGCCTGCCTCTCTGCCTACCTGTCATCTGATCTCTCTCTCTCTGTCTGTCAAATAAATAAATAAAATATTAAAAAAAAAAAATGAAAACTAGCCTGAGCTGGGTTTCAGAGAACATTTGAAGGGGAGACTTGGCAAATGAAAGGCTCTGAGACACACAACAGATTGCTGGAGAGTTTCAACAGAATCTACTGATAACTAAATGTTGGAATTTCTGTTTGGGTTGCTCAATGTTTTTAATGTTTTATGTTTTTAATGTTTTGTTTTAATGTCATAACATGCTGAAACTGGACAACATTGCACCCCCACTTATGGTCAAGTTGTAGACCAGCAGAATGGTTACCAGTAGGAATTCTGGAACCAAACTCTGGAATCTCAAATCCCATTTCTAACACTTAACAGCAGTGTGACCTTTGGCTAGACACTTCTCTGTGACTTGGGTGCTTTGTCTATAAAATGAGTTCACAAGAGGGTCCACTGTTGTTGTGAAGATTGAGTTAATATTTATAAAGCTCATATAATGCTCATGTAAATCCTGGCACATCGTTAGCACCAGATAAGCATTAGTTACTATTAGTACAGCAAAATTTAAGATTGTAAGATTTTTCTGCTTTAGTTCAACCAGGATGGTGAAGATGACTACCAGAGAATTATCCTCAGCAAAACAGATCCTAAGTTTCGGGGAAGAATGGAAGCTCTAGGTGGTTGTGATGGGCAGATTTCTAAAATGACCCCCAATGGAGGCAAACCATAAGAGACTTTTAATGATAGAGAACAAACTGAGGGTTGATGGAGGGAGGTGGGTGGGGATGGGCTAAATGGGTGATGGGGATTAAGGAGGGCACTTGTGATGAGCACTGGGTGTTAGGTGTAATTGATGAATCGCTAAATTCTACTCCTGAAATTAATATTATACTATATGTTAACTAACTAGAATTTAAATAAAAAATTGGAAGAAAAAAAAAAGAAATGAAATGACCCCCAGTGCTTCCTACCTCTGGGCCTTCACACTCTTGTGTAATTCTGCTCCCCTTGATTGTGGGCTGGACCTGGTGACTTGTCTGTTAACGCATGGAATATGGCGACGATGATGGGATGCCACCTCTGTGATTAGGTTACAAAAGGTTGTGACTTGGGTCTTGCTAGCAGACTCTCTCTTGCTGTTTTTGATGTCAGATGCCTTGTTGGAGAGGCACAATGGCAAGTAACTGAGGGAAGTCTGTGGCACACAGCCTGTGAGGAATGAGACCCTCAATCCAAAAGCCTGTGAGGAACAGCCAATACCCATTGAGTGAGTTGGGAATGGATCCTGCCTCATTTGAAACTTGACTGTAGCTTTTGGAGAGATCCTGAAGCAAAGATCCCAGCTAAGCTATGTCCAGATTCACACCCCCAGAAACTGTGAGGTAATGAATATGTGTTGTTTTAAACCACTAAGTTTTAGAGATTTGTTGCATAGCAATTGATAACTTATACAGCCATGTGCCAAAGTAGGAACTTGGGAACTGAGCCAAGGGCAGTGATCCAGATGTAGGACATCGGGTGGAAGTTGGGGAGGGCTTGAGGATGACAGCCACAATAGAAGGAGCGTCCTCGGGTCAGCACAGGAGAAACCACACCCAAGTCTACGTGCAGAGGAGAGTGACTCAGGCTGAGACCTTGGGGTTGGGATAACTAGGGCTGTCCTAATGCTTCCCACTGCAGGTGCACATCAGTCTGGGAACATATAGTTCTCATCTTGCATCAGTGACCTCTTCAGAGCATTTGCATGTGGACTCTTCTGGAAATGCCTCCTTATCTTTACGAAACCATTTGAGGCATTTGTTTATTAATTCATGCAACAACTATGAGCTGGACACTTCTATGTGGTATGGATTCACCATGAACAAGAATTGGTCTGCACACACTTTACGGTTTCTTTTAGCTTTATTCGTGTTTTTTAAATGTAACTCTGACTCCCTCACTGTGTGTGTGTGTGTGTGTGTGTGTGTGGGATTTCTGATCACATACCTCTTGAAGTCTGATGTTCTCCGTGGCATTGTCCTTTATTTCTTTTCTTCTGATCTTCTGTGTCTCCCTGAATGACTCCAAGCTTTATCCAGCACTTGTGTGTTGATGTTCCTAAATCTGCATTTCCAGCTCAGAATTCCGAATGCCAGATTGTACATCCAACTGTGTTACTTCTAACCCAGACACTTCAAACTCAAAAATTAAACTTATTTCCTCTACCCCTTCCCTCTCCTGTCCTGTCCAAACCTTCTTTTTCTCCAACATTTCCTCTCCTAAATAACAACCCCATCATCCACCCAGACTGAGTATAGGCGTCCTCCTTCCTCCTCCAATCTCACTAAGTCTTACAGATTTTTACCTCCTCAAGAGCCATTTCCTGTTCTCCATCATATCTGGGATATTTAAGCTTGTATCTTATTTTAGTAGGTCTGATGCAATAACCTTTGCATTGATTTTCCTGTCTCTATGCTCACTCCTTCTGCCTCACCTTTCATGCTAGTGCCAGTGTGAGGTTTCTAATTGCTGAAATATATAGCTGTGGCTCAAACCCTACAATGATTCCCCATTGTCCACCTGGTAAAGTCCATATTAGTTTGCTGTTTGCAGCCCTTCACAGTTTCAGCCTCAGCTCCAGCTACTAGTGCACATAAACTCTGCACTAGCCACACCATTTGCAGTCTTCCTCACATGCTGTGATTAATTCTCTTTTGCTTGAGATGCCATCCCCTGATCTTGTCTATCAGGCAAATTCCAAGTCACCCTTCAAGCCGCACCTTCAAACATTTCTTTGACTTCTTCAGGTAGAATCAATGTCCCCTATACCCTCTGCATTGCCTTTATTATAGCCCTTTTCATATCTTATTTGCATTCAATTATTTCATGTCAGTGCTCCCTGCTTGTGCGCTCCTTGAAGGCAGAAACCCTCTGTTTTCATCCTCAACTCCAGTACTTGTCTTTTACTAGGCATCGAGTGAAAGTTTGCTAAGTGAATAAGGAAATGAATGAACAAGTGAATCAACTGATCACTGCAAGCCTGAGTCTGAGGCGGGGAGATAAATGGGCCCAGCGTGGGAGTTCTAGAAGCAGAGCAGAGGAAGTGGAGCTATTCCTCTCCATCCTCAGGGCCCGTAGCCCAGGCTTGTGCTCACCCCCTTATACAAATACACCTGCCACAAGCCTTCTAGTTTAGTGAATTCAGTCCATTTGGTATGAATCACATAAAGTCAAAATTAGCCCCTTGAGAATCCCTTAAAAAGCCTCTAAAGAACATTGTGCAGATATACCATTTCTCAATCCGGTACATCTGGTTTTCTCTGCAGCACAGGAACAGATCTAGCTCTTCAGCTGAGAACCAAATGAAGAAGTTGGCTTACATTCAGGGCCTTGTTGAAGGATAAATGATTATCCTACTCACCATGAGGATATGCTCCTCACTGAGAGAAGCAGGAGAAAACAGAGACCAAATAAGACCAGCTGACCCTCATTCCACATACCTCAATTCCACTCAGGACTGCACGTACTCAGTTAACACCTCACTCACTTCCCTACTTCAACCAAGTCCCAAGTCCACTTCTTGACCTCAGAGCCCCTGCGTGAGCCTGGCCTCTCTAGACCAACCCAGCCATGTGAACAGCTTCTCTCAAGAAGTACTCTCTGTTCAAGTGAGGTCAGTATTCTCCCTGATCTCTCTCGAAGCTCTTTCCTACCTTTCTGTCTTTGCTCAAGCTGTGCACTCTGACAGGAGGCCTTCTTGTTCCCCTTCCTTCATTCAAATCCCACCGACAGGTCAAAGCCCCACACATTTCAACCTCTCCCAAGTTTTCTCGCTCCCATTTCTGAGTTCCTGTTGCCCTTAGGGTCAGGACTGAGCATTTAAATTCAGACTTTAATGGTTGGTCTGTGGAACCTTTTCCATGGCTAGGAGTCTTGCCGTTCATTAGCAAATATCTGTATCTCTTTGAGAAGGGTATTTGACAAATAACGAAGAGTAGAGAATTAGGACTGATAAAACCCATTGTTGGCAACTGAAACTCTCATACCCTGGTAGTGGGAATGAAAACTGTTTGGCAATGCTTATTAAAGCTAAATATTTACATATCCTTTGACCCAGTAATGCCGTTCTTGGGTATACGCACCCAAGAGAACGGAGTGCTCATGTCCACCAAAATACGTGTACAAGCATGTTCATTCTTAATCGTCAAAACTGGAAATAATTCAAATATCTGTCAATAGTGGCTTGGATAATATTCTATAGAATGGAATATTGCACAGCAATGAAAAAGAACCAACTACCACTATACACAACATGGAAGGATCTCACAGACGTAATTTTTGTTTCTGCTTTTAAATATAATTATTCTTCAGGTGGCCCAATTCTACATGTACTCTATTTTCATCTTAACCATTTTTTAAAATAAAGTATAGCTGACACACAATGTTACATAAGTTTCAGGTGTGCAACATAGTGATTTGACAGGTCTATTTGTTATGCTGTACTCACAAGTGTAGCTGCCATTTTTCACCATGCAGTGTTATTATAATACCGCTGACTGTATTCCTTATGCTGTATCTTTCATCTCCATGGCTTGTTCATTTCATACCTGGAAGCTTGTATCCCCACTCCTGTTAACCCTTTTGCCCATCCCTTTATGCCCCTCCTTTCTGGCAACCACCCATTTATTCTCTGCATTCATATGCCTGTTTCCGCTTTTTGTTTGTGCATTTGTTTTGTTTTTCAGGTTCCACATGTAAGCGAAATCATATGGTATTTGTCATTCTCTGATTTATTTCACTTAGCATAATATCTTCCAGGACCATCCATGTTGCTGCAAATGGCAAGATCTCATTCTTTCTTTTAGCCACGTACTATTCCATTGTATAGTCACAGACATAATTTTGAGTGAAAGAAGCCAAACACAAAAGATTCCACTTACATGAAGTTCAAGTACAGGCAAAATAATCTATGGTGTTAGAGGTCAGAATAGTGGTGAACTTTAGGGAGTTCTGAGAAACTTTGAGGGTTCTGAAAATAATACTGTTTTGGGTGGTCATTATCCAAATGTGTATGTAAAAAGTTATCAAGCTGCATGGTTTAAGATCGGTATAGTTTACCTGCTTTAAGTGATACCTCAATAAAGAGATAAACAAGGGTGTTCTATAGATATGTTGCTTTTGCTATCCAGCATTTATTTATTCCTTTTCTTAAAGTAATTTCACCCTGATTCACCATTGGTCTTCACCTTCAGGGATTGTAAACAAGGCTGATATATAGGTCACATGATCTAGGACTCTTCAGTCAGAATCTCCCACACTCTGGCCATAGTAATTGGTGCAGGGATAGACATCTGATTTTAACTAAACCAATGAAATTCAAACCCAGAACTTTTTTTTTAAGATTTATTTTAGAGAGAGAGAGAACACACAAATAGGAGGGGCAGAGGGAAAGGGAGAAAAAAAATCCCAAAAAGACTCCCCATTGAGCACGGAGCTCTACCACAGGGCTCGATTTCACAACTCTGATGATCAGGACCTGGGCCAAAACCAAGAATTGGTCACCCAACCTACTGCACCATCCAGGCGCCCCAAACCCAGAACTTTACAACAAATCCTAAGCTTCCATACACATTCACAAGAAGATGAGAGGTTGTACAAAAACATGTCAACTGCCTGTTGCTAGATCTAGCTCCTCAGAGGGAAAAGAAAAACAACAGAAAAAGGATCCCCTAATCCTCACAGTTCCCATGCTGAAGCTGTTGTCTGGCTTTGAGAAACAACTCCCTCCTGTGTCCATCCTTCACTTGCCTTGAGGTTGTTGCCTCCCTGGTGAAGTGGATAGGAGTAGAAAGAGTATGTTTTTGGGTTTATCAGATGCCTCTGTGAAGACTCAAGGATCACATGACCACACTCTTGCTGCAAGAGAGGCTGGGCAATGTAGGAGTGCTGAAACAAACACATTTGGTGGCCCACGTTACATCGCGTTGGCCACCTCTGAGCTCAGCCACAGCTACTGTTCTCACCGACAGCATCCCTTCTGTAAGGGTGAGGTCTTGTCCTTCAGCAGCCTTCCCAGGGCCTTCCCCAACACCATGAGACCTTGCTTAGACAACAGGTAAGAATAACCCCAGGCACAGGGGAATTCATGTCCTTCTCAGTAACTTCTAGTCACTGGGAGATGGGAGCTGGCTGATAAAGGCTCACCCAAAGGTACAGTGGTAGGAAACCTTCTGTAACTTTCTCACCTTGATAACATACTTTCCTTCTTGACATCACCTTCCCTGCTCCCTCGCTCCTATTTCAGATGATCTCTCTGGTAAATTCCCTATGCTAAGTGCTTCTGTCAGACTCTGCTTTGGGGCAGGGGGTTGGGGGGCACTCAAACTAAGACAAGAGCTCATGAAAAGTCTGGGGAGCATTAACTTCTCTCAACCAGCAGGCTGCAGGGCTTTGTCACCATAAGGTAAGGAAAGGTGTGGAGATGTGAGAGCCTCTTACAGAATTATAAGTTAGGCCTCAGGGGTTTACAGAGCTCTTGGGAGAGCACCAGTACCACAACACCTTAGCCTCCCTCCTTCATGGATACATGTTGGATTTTACTCCAAAGTTATTTTGGATTCCCATTTATGGTCTTACTGGCTTCTATTAAAGCAGATTTTTGCTGAGAGGGCAGCCCAGGGCTTAGTTCCTTCACACAAAGGGCAGTGGCATGTTATAATTCTGTTGTTTTTCTTTTCTGTTGAGATGATTGTGTGGCTTTGATTTTTACATAAGATCATGCCCTCATTTCAGCCCTAATCTATAGCAAATATGGTTGACACATGTAAAATCTAATTATTATTACCAAGTTTTATCTAACTTTGGCAAGGCATGCCTCAAAGGTAATTCTGATCCCGTAAGGATCCAGTTGGGCCTAGAAGTTTCTGGGTTTTACCAAGTAGATTTACCAATTTAGATCCTACTACACTGGTGGTGGTTAAATACCTACTTTTTGATAGGAATTTGAGTTTCTGATTTAAAAAAAAAGGCAACGATTAGACATATGTATTTAGTTTTTCCCACCAGTTTTTACCCTGTGCCAGCCCCACAGACATTGTTAATCCCTACAGTGCTCTGGCAAGGTGGTAGTCATAATCTCCCCCTTATAAGCAAGAGACTCATGGAGTCTCTGCAACATCATGGGCTCCAGATCATATGGCAAGTACAATGACAAAGCTGAGATCAGAATGTAGATCCAGTTGATTCCAGATTTTTTGCTCCTCCCTCTGTAGGTCATACTGGTACATCTCTAAGTAAGAGCGTCTATGGGAAGGAGAAGGGGAAGGAGTGTCCCACAGGCCAGAGGATCGTAAGGGCAGAGGATCTCAGACTTGGAAGGAAGTTTAGAAGCCATCTATCCATACCATACCTATGGCCAGGACACATGGGTCCTTCCTGCCGAGGTGAGGCAAGTCAAGAATCAGGGAAGGAGCATGGACAGGATGTAGGGTGGGGGCTATGTCCTGGGCAGGTGGTGATGGTGGCAATTATAATAAGTGAACCACCTGTGCCTGCTTTCCTGGCTTTTTTCCACAACCTTGAGTTGTATATGTGTATGTGCACACTTGCACACAAACACACAATAGAGTTCACCATTTTAACCATTTCATAGTGCACAATTCAGCAGCATTCACAATGTTGTGCAACCATCACTGCTATGGAGTTCCAGAACATTTCATCTTGGCAAAGGGAAGCTCAAGAAGTCACTCTTGGGGCATCTGGGTACCCCAGTTGGTTAAGCATCTGACTCTTGGTTTCAGCTCAGGTCATGATCTCAGGGTCATGGGATCAAGCCCCATTTTGGGCTCAATGCTCAGTGCAGAGTCTGGTTGAGATTCTCTCTCCCTCTCTCTCTGCCTCTCCCCTGACTTGAATAGACTCTCTCGCTCTCTAAATTAAAAAAAAAAAAAAAAGTCACTCTTCATTTCCCTCTCCCCCCAGCCCCTGGCGACCACTGCTTTTTCTCTGTGGATTTGCCTACTATGAACATTTCACACAAATAGAATTATACAATATGTGGTCTTCCTTGTCTGGTCTTTCCTACCTGGCATAATATTTTCAAGGTTCATCCATGCTGTAGGGCACATCAGTACTTCATTTCTTTTTATGTTCATAGCCTTGTCTTTTTTTTTTTTAAAGATTTATTTATTTCAGGGCGCCTGGGTTGCTCAGTGGGTTAAAGCCTCTGCCTTCAGCTCAGGTCATGATCTGAGGGTCCTGGGATTGAGCCCCACATCAGACTCTCCACTCGGCCGGGAGCCTGCTTCCCCCTCTCTCTCTGCCTTCCTCTATGCCTACTTGTAATCTCTCTCTGTCAAATAAATAAATAAAATCTTAAAAAAAAGAAAGATTTTTTTAATCTCAGGAATGGCCTGGGTGGCTCAGTCAGTTAAGCACCTACCTTCAGCTCAGGTCATAATCCCAGGGTGCTGGGATTGAGTCCAGACATTGGATTCTCACTCATCAGGGAGTCTGTTTCTCCCTCTGCCTGCTGACTCCCCCTGCTTGTACTTGTGCGCTCTCTGACAAATAAAATCTTTAAAAAAAAGAATTATTTGAGAGAGAGAGAGAGAGAGAGAGAGAGAGAGCAGGGGGAGGGACAGAAGAAGAAGGAGAGGGAAAACAGACTCCCCAAACTATGCAGAGCCCAACAGGGGACTTGAGCTCCCAACCTAGAGATCAGGACCTGAGCTAAAACCAAGAGTCAGATGCTTAACTGACTGAGCCACCCAGACACCCCAGAATCGTTATGCTGTACATCTGAAACTAATATAATGTATGTCAATTATAACTCAATTTTTTTAAATTTTAGGTAAAAAAAAAATCATCTAATCAATCCATCATTACCCTTCCTTATCTGAGTCCACATGTGTTCTGTTCAGTGCTACCAGAGAAAAACTCCCAACTTCAGTGAGTAACGCCTGTTTCTGTGGGGCTCTTGAGATGCCCAGCGACACTTCCTTCCCTATGTCCCTGGGAAGGGCTTTCTCTTGCTCCCCTGGAGCTATTCCAAGGTTCTCTTGTCAAAATTCATTCCATGAGAGCATTTCCTCCTTTGCTCACATAAAACGACCTTGCCTCCAGCTTCTTAGTGAAAAGACACCATTTGAGGGAGATTCCCTGGTTTCCCCCAGGATACCTCTCACTCTCCTCTTCCCCTCTAGTTCAAATGGAAGAGACTTCCCTCCTTTTGTCAAGAAGCATTCTGTTCAGGGTGCCTGGGTGACTCATTTGTTAAGCCTCTGCCTTCAGCTCAGGTCATGATCCCAGGATCCTGGGATCAGGCCCCACATCGGGCTCCCTGCTTGGCAGGAAGCCTGCTTCTCCCTCTCCCTCTCCCTCTCCCCCTGCTTGTGTTCCCTCTCTAGCTGTACTTCTCTCTGTCAACTAAGTAAATAAAATCTTAAAAAAAAAGAAGAAGAAGAAGCATTCTGTTCTCTGGATCCTATCTCTTCAAGCCTCTGAAAAGATCCTGCTTTCACAAGGCTCTTGGATTTATAAATCAGTCTATGCTCCCTTTGGCTAAAGACGTTACCAATCCCTTTTCATCCCAACCCCTGGAGATTCTGAAATGTTTTCCCTCACAAGGTGTGCTTTGGCACCCTTTTCAGAATCCCTCTCTCTTCTCTATGTCCTCACCAGGTAGGAAGAATCGTGGAGCGTCACTTTGGGTCGTTCACATCATGTAAACCTTAAATACACATTGTATAGTGTTTTCCAAATGTGGCAGGATAAACCTTTGTCCTGGTATTTCCTGTCACTCTTTCCCTGCCGCACTGTTTACTCGCCCAGGCATTTTGTTCCGTTGTCTCAGGGAAACGATGACACAGCAGAATGTGAAAAGAGGACACTCATTTTTGGCTTTGGAATTCCAAAATCCCAGGCCTCAGGGCAAACACAATAAATTGGGAAGACTATAAAAAAGCCAGTCTATCCCTCTAGACTCGATGAAGATTCTACAGTCCAATGAGGGAGGAGAGAGAGGGGTCAGGGACACAAAGAAAGCTCAGAAGCCAGTGGGCCACCGTGGGGGATGTTGTGGCAGCTGCCCATGTACCCCCTTCAGGACTGAACTCTCATTCCCTCCAGCTTCCAGGAGTATGGACATCTCACTGGATGACCCTCCCCAGGGCAGCCAAGAGGCTGCCTAGCCCAAGATTACACCCCCTCCCTGGAGACAACCAATAACAACGATTCTGATATGTGGAAAAACACAAGTCTGGCCTACTAGCTTTACCTTAGGGGCCTCTGAGAGGTCATCCACGTTCAGAGCCCCCTTAGGAACTGGTAGAGTCCTCTGCTGTACCTGTATCCCACTTCGAGCTCTCCCTCTGCTCCATTACAGCTGTCGTTCTGAAAGACCCCCTACCCCTACCAGCTCCTAGTGTTCCAATATTCATCTACCTAAAAAGGTTGTTCAGACAGGGCCTGGCTACATCTTAGGAAGATACACCTGTACTGAAGAATGGAAGGAACCTGAAGAAGACTCTATAATTCCTGGGCGCCTGGGTGGCTCAGTGGGTTAAAGCCTCTGCTTTCGGCTCAGGTCATGATCTCAGGGTCCTGGGATCGAGGCCAGCATCGGGTTCTCTGCTCAGCAGGGAGCCTGCTTCCTCCTCTCTCTCTGCCTGCCTCTCTGCCTACTTGTGATCTGATCTCTCTGTGTCAAATAAATAAAACCCTTAAAAAAAAAAAAAAAGACTCTATAATTCCTGAAGTTTAGCCTAGTGCAGGAGAGGAGAGGAGGAATGGCGCGTGGCTTATGTAGGTTGAGAAGGCCAGAGCTGGTCTCAGCATTTCCCACAGGCCTGAACATCTGCCAAAACAGGACAGGATCAGTGATGTGGCCAGGAGGGCCCAGTCATGCCACTGGCAGACTTCAGCAGACCTGAAGAGGCCTCAGGGTTAGGATCTGCACAAATGCAGAACTGAAGACCAGATGGGAACAAGGACATCTCAGAAGGTGCCACCTTGATGTACAGGACGTGGAGCACCCAAATCAAGCCCCTTTCCTCGAGGTCTTGATACTATTTACGCCCCCCTGAACTTCCTCAAGAAAAGGAAATCAGGCTGGGAATGGACAGAAATATCATTCGTAGGGGCACATGAGTGGCTCAGTTGGTTGTGTCTGCCTTCAGCTCAGGTCATGATCTCAGGGTCCTGGGATCAAGCTCCACATTGGGCTTCTTGCTCAGCAGGAGCCTGCTTTTCCCTCTCCTTCTGCCTTCCCCACCCCACTCATGCTCTCCCTCCCTCCCTCCCTCTCTCTCTCTCTAATAAATAGAATCTTAAAAAAAGAGAACTATCACTCACATAGGCTGTGAAATCATGTTTATCAAAATTCTATGTGACCTCCAAACCAATAATCAAAACAAAAAATAACCAACAGATTGGGGGAAGTATTCAACAAACATAAGGACAAAGGACTACTGTTTTTAACAGAAGGAGTCCACACAAATGGAGTAGAAAAATTCAAATACCCCAAATGGGAAGTGGGAGAAGAGAAATGGGCACCAAACAGTTGTAGTGAATATCTTGGGTGGTGTGGGTGGAATTATGGAAGATGTTTACATTTCTGTAATGTTCAAGTGATTACAAACTGTCACAATTTAGTTATATTCAAAGCCAATCTTTTATTGAGTGTTTATGGTCAGACATTATATTCTGTTTGCATAAACTATATAATTTTATCTCAGTTGTCTTTTGAAGCATATTCTTTGTTTTCTCTGTGTGAGACAAATGAAGCACAGGGCCTTACACAGTAAATGGTGGAGGTAAGATTCACACTTAGAGCCTGACCCTAGCCTCTGTCTTGACTGGTATGTTATATTGGCATATATTTTATATGCCAAAGCAGCACTTTACCATAGTATGTTTTATATGTATGTATGTTTTATATATATCTGTAAATATATTTTCATATAAAACATTCTTTGCACTGGAGGCATATATAAACATACGTGTGTTTTAACTTGCAGTTAAAATATTTATGAGGACAACTACAGACACTAAAATGCCAATGACATAATATTACCTGAAAAGTGACCCACAAAATGTGTACACAGTGATATGTAATTTTCTACATATATAACATACATCTCTGAAGAGGCTCTCATCATGGCATGGGTGACAGTGATATTTGTCAAAGTGCGTAAAGTAGGTACCACAAGCCAAGGGTTGAATTCGTTTATATTCAGTCCAGATGTCTAGGCGAGGCCAGCTCCTTCTCCTTCCCAACTACCACCCTGGCTCATCCTGCCATGCTATTATTGTCGGGGTCATTGTTTGCTTCCTCAAACAGCACTAGGAATTTGTGAGGGAACTGAAATCAGAGAGGTGAAAGGTCTTGGCCAATGCCACAAAGCTAGGAAAAAGTCAAGCATGGACTTAAACTAAGCTTCTCCAGGCTTGAATCTAGTTGTTCTGACCCGTATTATAGTTGCTATTTCCATTCCATCATGCTACTTCCTGCTCTATCTAGGAATTGAAAATTTTGAGAGAGAGAGAGAGAGAGAGAGAGAGAGAGAGAGAGAGAGAGAGAGAGAGAGAGAGAGAGAGAGAGGGAGGGAATAAGCACAAGCTGGGGCGGGGGTGGGGGGAGAGAATCTTAAGCAGACTCCATACCCAGCTTGGAACCTAATGTGAGACTCGATCTCACCACTCTGAAATCATGACCTGAGCCAAAACTAAGAATTGGTCATTTAGGGCACCTGGGTGGCTCAGTGGGTTTAGCCTCTGCCTTTGGCTCAGGTCATGATCTCAGGGTCCTGGGATCGAGCCCCGTATGGGGCTCTCTGCTCAGCAGGGAACCTGCTTCCCCCTTTCCCTCTGCCTGCCTGTCTGCCCACTTGTGATCTGTCAAATAAATAAATAAAATCTTTAAAAAACAAAAACAAAAAAACAACCCAGCCAACCTGCCTTCCCATCTTTAAAAAGAAAGAAAGAAAGAAAATGAAAAAAGAATTGGTTATTTAACCGAGCCATCCAGGTGCCCCTGAAAGTTTTTTTTTTTGTTTTAATTTTTTATTTTGGAATAAGTTTGGACCCACAGGAAAGCTGCAAATATAACACAGGTTCTGTATACTCTTCACCTAGGTTACCTTAATGTTAACATCTTTCATAACCAAGATACATGTCAAATTTAAGAAATCATTATTACTATGATTACTAACCAAACTCCAAACTTTATTCAGATTTCCCACCAAGATCCTTTTTCTGTTCTAGGATCCAATCCAAGATACTACATTTAGTTGAGCTAATTTTTCCTTTTTTCCCCCTAATTTTTCTTTCATACACCAAAAACATCAAAACCCACTCTTCAATTCCAGTGGAAAAGACTGCATAAACGTGCCTGTGGTTTCCCAAGTGTGCTCAAGGAAATTTTTGCTTTTTCAATGGCCATCCTCAAGAATACATAATCCAGTCAGCTCTTCCAAACAAAGAATCCCTCAATTTAGCTCAAGGAAGGCTGTGCGGAGAGGTCATGGGAGCTCATGGACAGGGAGCAAAGACTCAGGGATGGGAACTGGAAGAGCTGTAAGGAATGGAGTCCATTATTTCTGGTTTGTCTCTGAGTCTCTCTCTTCCCCCTGCTCCCCACCTCCCATCTTTGCCTCCTCCTGCACCTCTCTTCTCTTTCCTAACCCACCTTCTCAGCTTAATTGTCCTAGAAATGCCCACATTGGCCATCTTGGCCCACAATCCTCAGAATTCAGCATGTGCCACTAAATGTAACTTCACTCTGATTAAATCCCAGCTCATATATTACAGTCAACCCCCAGTTCTCATGGGTGCTAGTCAGTCAATGAATGGTGGTTAAACTTAGGTCTCATTTCCAACCTAATCAACCTTGTAATACATTTATTACAATGTTCTTTTTTACTGTGCTATAAAAAAACAATTTATGGGACGCCTGGGTGACTCAGTGGGTTAAAGCCTCTGCCTTCGGCTCAGGTCATGATCTTGGGGTCCCGGGATTGAGGCCCGCATTGGGCTCTCCGCTCAGCGGGGAGCCTGCTTCCCCCTCTCTCTCTGCCTGCCTTTCTGCCTACTTGTGATCTCTCTCTCTCTGTGTCAAATAAATAAAATCTTTAAAAAAACAATTTATGATGAAAGTTATCACTAATCTTTGACAATAGATCCATTCGAATCTACTCAAAAAAATAGAGAAAAGGGATCAAAATGGAATTTTTAATTGCTGAGGCTAAACTAGGCAAGAATAAAACCTCTAGGAATTATTAAATATAGCTTGCAGAGACTATCTCAAAGGATTTTGGACAAACTGCATAAGATTCAAACATTTCTCAGAATTTCAGTGGAAACAGAATTGAGCTAATGTACTAGAAAAGGAAGTACACAGCTAATCCAAATCTGCTAATTAATCTTATAGAACATACTGACTTTTGATGGTTTTCCCCTTTGGGATAAGAAAAAATAACCCTGCCTATAAATCAATGTTTCCTTAAACAGACAGACTGAAATTTACTAGTTTTTCAGGGATTTTAGGCTTCAATCAACTAATGAGAAAGTTCTTCCTTGAATGTACTTATACACTCTGTTCTGTCATTGACACTTTCCACACTTCCCCCCCCCCCTCCTTCACTCCTACCTGATGGCCTACCAGATGCCACACACTCACGGGCCTTGATGAAACAGCAGGAAACAATAAGTAATAAAGGGGTTCAGAACATGCCACCTCAAAATACGCTGCTGTGGCCTATTATTTTGCGCTGACGTCATTGAAAAACAATGGGTACAAAGAAAGCACTCTGAACTTTCCTTTTCTTCCTGAAAATGGGAGATGAAACTCCCCATGTGAATGATGCCCTCCTAATACCAGGAGGGAAAAAGAACATTTTTATCACCAAAGACGGAGAGTCAAGGTTGAAGGAAATTTGTACACACAAGCCTTATTAAAATCTCTCTTATCTTCTTCTAGTCTCTCCAAATATTTTAGTTACTTTTCCGCAACTGACACTCCTTTTTCCAACTTACTATATAAGCACTCGGACTAAGATACTTCTTTGGGTCCTGTGTTTTTCTGTGAAGACTGTTGTGTACAGGCAAATTTTTATTAAAATGAAACTTGTATGCTCTTCTCTTAATCTGTTAAGACAGTCCCAGCCAGAAACCCTAGGAGGAGAGAGGAGACATTTTGCCCCCCCTACAGTAGTAAATAAACAAACTAGAATATTAGATGGGTAACACGTTTGGGGAAATATAAAGCAAGGGAGGGGTCAAAAAGTGCTGGGAAGGGACACTGCTACTTTAAATAGAAGGTCAGGGAAGGCTCATAAAAAGGGGATGTTTGTGCAAAGCCTGAAGCAGGTGAAGGAGAAAGGCTTGCAGATATCTGGGGCAAAAGCAAATGGGAAAGTGCTGGGAGTTTGAGAGCAAAAAAGATCAGGACTAGCATTAGCAGGAGGCGAGCCGTACAAATGCACGGTTGAATCCTGCTCTGTTCCAAGTTTTTATACTTGGTGTACCATGGATTTTTTTTCATTAATTTTGGTATTTCATTCAAATGTTCTTTATCTTGATTACCGAATTTTTTGGCATCTCAAGGCTAATGCCTCGTGAGCTTCCGTCCGGTCCAGGCCCTGGCGTTGATGGAGGGGTCGAGGGGAGCTGGGGGAGTGGTAGGAAATGAGGTCGGAGAGAAGGGGAGGTGGGGATTCCGAGGAGCTTGGCTTTCACACTGAGTAGGATGGGAAGTTGCTGCTGAAACAAATCACCACAAATGTAGTGGCTTAAAAAACATACATTTGCATCTTACAGTTCTGTAGATCAGAAGTTCAATGCAGTCTTACCAGGGTACAATCCAGCTCACGCAGGGCGGCAGGGCTGCATTCCTTACCCCGGAAGCTCTGGGGGAGAATCTGTTCCATTGCTCACTGGGTTTGCTAGTGGAATTCAGTTCCATGCAGCTGCGCGACGGAGGGCCCCTGTTCCTTGCTGCGGGTTTGGTAGCCCCTTCCTGCATTTTCAGTCAGTAGTGGAGGGTCAAATCCTCTCAACAAACCTCTCTCAATCTTCTGCTTCCCTCTTCCAACTTTAAGGACCCATGTGATTAGATTGGGCCCACCTGGTAATCCCCGAACCATTCCTCCCTCCCCCCCAATCCTGTAAGCACACCTGCAAAGTCCCTTTTGCCATGCAAGATACCATCCTCACAGCTTCTGGGGATTAGGACGTGGACATCTTTGGGGAACCATCATTCTGTCCATCACCAGGGCTTTGAGCAATGGAGCAATGATTCCTCCAGCTGCTCTGCTGAAAACAGTTGGAGAGGGGGAGGGGCAGGGAGGATCAGAGCAGAAACTGGGAAACTGGTAAAGACACTGAAGCAGTAGTAATTCAGAGGAGAAATGATGGTGGCTTCGGCAATCGGATGGCAGGTGTTATAGGTCAACTTCACTAGGCTACAGTCAGGATTCAGTTAAACTCTAATCTGGGTGTTGCTGTGAAGATATTTTGTAAATGTGATGAAAGTCCCTAGTGGGTTGACTTTAAGCTAGATTCAGGGTGGGCCTGATTCAATCAGTGAAGAGCCCTCTGAGCAGACTTGAGGGTTCCCAGATGAGCAATCAGCTCTGCCAGTGGACAGAAGCTTCACCTGGCGCCTCAGCATTTCTGCTTGCCTTTCCTGAGGGCCCACTTTACGGACTTCAGACTGTCCTAACCAGGCCCACAATGGTGAAAGTGAGTCCTTGCAATGAATCTTTTACTACACATCTGACTGACTGGTTCTGTTTCTTTTGTCGAACCACATAAATGTATAGATACTGACTCACTTTTATCATTTAGATGGTTATCAATATAGATACCGACTGATACAGCTACTAAAGGAATTTTGAATGTGGAGCCAATAGGACATGCTAGTAGACTGGAAGTAGGATGGGAGAAAGAAGGAATCAAGGATGATTCCAGAGTTTTCTCCCTGAGCAGCTAGAAGGATGGCTCACGTCTCCTTCTAAGACAGGGAATCACTCTACCACGAAAGCCACTCGAAGATCCCATTTAATTTCCCCCCAAGGCAACCCCTTTCCGAGAGAGGATGTGCCCAGGCAGGAGTGGGTGGATAAGCCGGGCCAGCCCTGAGGTGGGCAGTCTCCCATCCAAAGGGAGAAATGGAGAATTGAGTCACCACTGTGCTCATGCCACTTATCCAGAAATATTGTGGTTTTCCCTTGCATTTTGGAAGAGCAGGTCTCTTCACTGTTCTCTACTCTGAACCTCACCTCCCCTGCTGGTCTGTGCTCTGTGGGAACCAGTTAGCTCTACCCTGAGCCAAAAACAAGCCAGGAGAGCTGAATAGAGACTTCATGAATAAATGTTGCTCTGTGGGCTTTTTTTTTCCTTGTGAGGGAACAGGGTGTGCTTGAAAGTAAAAAGTGATTTGGGTTTTGTTTTTTGTTTTAATCTTCCTGGAAGGCTGAAAAGAAAAAGATAAAAAGGGAAGAACAACATTTATTTGTCACTTGGTACTGCTCTGGTTAACACAATGTTTGGGTCCCTGACCCCTCTCCAGGCCTCCCAACCTGGTACTGAATAAAACTGCAGACATGAAAGGAAATTTTCCAAGAGTCTGGTAGCTCAGACAGATACTGAGGTGGCAGAGCTGTGTGGTACCAGCCCACACACAGAGGCCCCCATTTCTTCCTATCTTCCAGAACACAGCAACAAGGGCTCCACGAATCTGCAGTCCTGTTCAGGCAAACCTCCACTGCCTATCAGCTGCTCACAGAGAATTGGAACCCCTACCCCTGCAGGGGGCAGGGTGGGTCACTTTCTAGCCTAGTCATTGCCAATATAAATGTTTGAGGAGCTCCCTGATAAGTAAATCAATAGAGCATCTTTAATCCGAAGGGGACCAAGTATTATGCTTCTTTGGTCTCATACAAAAGGTAAAAGATTTCATGTCAGGAAGTACTTAGTTATGTCAGCTAGTTTCCAGAGCCTCTTCCTCCTTCTCTCTCTCTCTTCTGTATTGGCCCACCACCAGTCAGAACCTGATTCTTCCACCCAGAGAAGTATCAGGTGTTTGTTGTTCCTTCAAAAGCCAAGTTCTCAAGTTTCTGGTGGACTTCCGGTGATTCCTGCAGGGTCTTTGCTTTCTCTCCTCCAGAAACACTGCTGAGATAAAACCAGATGAAGTCCTTATCACCTCAAATCCATACTGCAAAGAAAATGAAATATTTTTGTCCCATCTCCCCCTGCCCTTGATCTCTACAGGAAAAGGAAAAAGCCCTCAAGGAGTCAGGTTTGGAATAAAAATATGCACCACACAAGATTTTTGTGAAGATTAAATAACTGGGGCCAAAACACTTTGGAAGCTGCCAAAGGTTCTACAGATTAGATATACAGAAGTACTGGCTGAAAGCCAATCTAGATTGAGAAGCATAATGCAGATATAAGAAGCAGAAGCCAACTCTGAGTCCCTGGTGGGTGGGAGCTAGACAAGGGATGTACTGTCATGGTTTGATGGGAAAAGAAGTCTCCCAAGAGAAAGAGACAAGATGAGATTCTTGGCCTAGCAAACGAGGTCAAGAAGAGCAGAAATGGCATGTAATGAAGTAAAAAAAAAAAAATGATCGTGTTATAAGAGGATCTGTGGGTTTTTCCTGTTTCTGTTCACTAGGACTATAGATGTATGAGAGTCACACTCCATGCTAAGGGCACACCCCAGAGGCCCGTGGGTCATGTAACCCTCAGGGTCCTTGCCACCTCTGTCTCAGTGCATGTGGTAAAGGACATCCAGGACGTGGGATCTGGGGAGTGAAGGGAATCTGGCCTTCTATACGGTATTTCCAGACAAGATATTTGTTACTTTCTCTTCAACTTCTTTTCTGATGGTCTTGTGTTATGCATGCTAACAAGAGGATTGAGCTGACTGTGTCTGTCCCACATTTGAGCTATTCCCAGAAATGCTTGGCAAAGGAAAATGTAGGTGGAAAGTGTGACAGCAAAATGCCTTGGAAACCTGGGGAAGGGCGGTACATTGCTGGAAGGATGAAAACAAAGCTAATGTGAATTGATTGATGATTTGCTGTTGGCCAGGCACTGTTCTAACTATTTTCTATTTGTTAGCTCGTTGGATCCAATTCTAGGAGGCAGGATGGTTATTTTCCCATTTAATGGATGATGTAACTGAGGGACAGAGAAGTTAATTTGCCCAAGGTCACAGGTTAAGCCAGGTTTTGAATGTGGATTACCTAACTGTATAATCTTCCATAAAGTGGGTGTAGCATATTTTCCTAACCTGTCTCCAGTTAGAAAACAGGGAAGAACATGCTAGCAAGGACGAGATACTTTTCTTTTGACTAGAGTAACCTATAGAGATAGAGCATTACAGCTTTGAAGGTTAAAATGTTTTGGCCACTGCACCAGTAAAGATGCTTTTGGTGGCAAGTAACAGCATATCTAACCAAAATTAGTTAAACAATAGAGGCATTTATTGCTTCATATACCATTATGTTGGATTCAGTCCAATTTTAAAAGATTGGATCAATGATGTCATCAAGAACTTTTGGCTTTGCCTCCCTCAGTTTGTCAGTCCTGTCTACCTCATACTAACAAGATGGCTGCAGCAGTTCCAGGCACCCTGTGTCAACAAAATTATTATTATTTTTTAAGATTTTATTTATTTACTTGACAAAGAGAGAGAGACCACAAGTAGGCAGAGAGGCAGGCAGAGGAAAAGGGAGAAACAGGCTCCCTAATGAGCAGAGAGCCCAATCCAGGGCTTGATCCCAGGACCTTGAGATCATGACCTGAACTGGAGGCAGAGGCTTAACCCACTGAGCCATCCAGGCGCCCCTCATGTCAACAAGATTATATCCAGTGGAGAAGGAGTTTCCCATCAGACTCTTAGCAGATTGCAGGTCAATTGGACTAAACTAGGTCTCATATCTACGCTCTAGCTACAAGGAATCTGAGAATTTGAGTAACCAGAATTCCTAGCTCTGGTGAAAGGACAAACTCTTCCAACAAGCAAGAGGGAGGTGGGATGGGGGAGAAAGGGGTTGTGTCACTGATTTAGGTACCTCCTGAGTGTTTTTATGTTTTACTTTTCTTCATTTCTTAGATAGATGCACAAAGGACAGACCAAGGTCATGACTTAATTCATTTGTTAAATCATAACCAAAACAACCCATAGCCAGCTCCAGACTTGTTTCTGACCTGAGGCTGGACTTAATACCGACTCAAAACAGCCATGTGCTTCTCTGAAGAGACTGTGCCAACTCTGAAGTCGCATCTGCCCAAGAGTCCCCAGGGGTTATGGCGGCAGCAGCCTAGGGTCCCTGTGTGTAGTCCAATCCTGCCTCCTCCCCGCCTTTTTGGAAAGAACCTATATCTGTTTCTCTCTCTTTATTCTTCAATCTCATATCCTCCTGCTCACTCTAAAGAGAAAGCTGACCAATGTAGGAAAGACTTAAACTGGGTCATTCCCTCCTAATAGAATTTTTTGAATACAGAAATGAAGTTCCTAATGGCCACCAGAGAGAAGTGCTGCTATTTCCTGCACCAGGGTGACAGGAATTGTACCTGTCAGAATTGAGTTCAGCTGCAACAGAGATATTAAACATGGCTTCTATGTGGCTCGGGTGTACTTCTCTCTCATGGAAAAGTCCTGATTCAGGGCTGGTGAGAAGGCTCCAGAGCTAGGACAGAGCTAAGGCATGATCTATTACCTTATAGTGTTGTCACTTATTAAATAAGTTTAATAAATAAGGTAATTTATTTGGTGTGTAGCTCATTACACACTCTCTCTTTTGGTTTGACAATGAAAGTAATAATAAATAATATTAATTGAGCTTTATCTATGTGCCAGGCCCTGGATAAGGGCTCTCTACATACCAGCTCATTTAATCTTCACAATAGTTCCATGAGGAAGGGAAAGTCATTGTCCTAGTTTTATAGATGGGGTCACTGAGAGATTAGCTGTCTTGATAAAGATTGCCTAGATAGGTAGTTAGGGCAGAGCTGTGATTCAAACCCAGGCTGTCTGATTCCTGAGCCCAAAGGCCTAACCACCAGGCTATACCACCATCTCCTTGTCAAATCCCACCATCCATCTCCTTTACTCCCCTGCCTGTAAGGCAGTCCCAAGGTACCTGGGAAAACATAGCATGTACAAACAAAGAGCAAATTTATAATATAAGGCAATGGGGTCTAGGTGTCAAATGAGGGGTATAAGTCAGATAAAGGAGAAGATCCACTTCCCTGGAGTGGGCACGGAAGGTGTCACAGCGGAGAGGGTGGCCAATTGATTTATGATGAACATGCAAGATTTAGAAGAGAGGAGGAGGGTGGGCCAGGCATGAGGAATGGTGTGGGTAAGTCTTGGAGGTGGATAAAGAAATAGCATGGTTAAGGAATAACAAGGAAACAATCTTGGCTAAATCATAGGGTTCTTACAGACAAATCCTGGGAGAGCAGTTTGGAAATGATGATTGGAATTAGATTAAGAAGGAATTTGAAGGTCATTCTAAATAGCTGAACTACAGTCAGTAGACACAGTATTCATAGGGTTTGGGTGGTGGCGGCGGCAGCGGGGGGTGGGGGGGCTTGAATGGTGAAATCGTGTGTTAGAAGCAGTTTCTTTAGGGATAACGTGGTGATTGCAGGAGGGGTGACTTAGAGACAAGGAGTCTGGGACTCCAGTTTAGTTAAGAGCCTTTTGAAATGATCTAGACATGAGGTAATGAGAACTTGAAATGGAGTGTTAGCACAAGGCATGAATGGAATGGCCTGGGATGTGAGAGACACCACTGGAACAGAATTGAGGGGCTTGGTGACTAGGTCTGGGAGCGAGGGAACAGGAGGGATCGGGGATGCTTGCCAGAGCTGGGGTGATGGGAGAACATTGTTGTTAATAGAAGCTCTGACTCTTCTAGTCAGACAGGAATTCCATTTGCCATCCGTCCTCTGCAAGGTCTCTGTATCCACTGAGCATCTTCACATACTTGGCATTTACCAAAGGTACCTGGACCAGATGGCATCTTCTATTTCTTCTTTGTTGCCAAGTGTTGCTCCCACCAGGGAAGACTCTAAGTCAGAAGGGAAAGCATAGAGTTTGGGTCAAAGAGATAGGAATTTAAATCTGCTCTATCCATCACCAGCATGGTAATCTTAGGCACATTTCTTAATTTCTTTGAGATTCAGTTCTCTTTAAAAAAGGGGACGATAATACCTACTTGATTGGGTGTCAGGGGGATAAGATAACAGAAAACATTTAGTACTGGGCCTGACACATGTTAGATGCTCAATGATAATGGCTAATGTGCTGAGCTTACTAGGGGCACTGTTCTAACTGCTTGACCTACATTCACTGTTCATTCCTCACAACAACCTTATGAGGAAATACCACTATTACCTCCAACTCACAGATAAAGAAATGAGGTATGGAGAAGATGCAGAACCCACTAAGGTCACAGGAACAAATATGAGGCTGAACCAGGGCTTGAACCCAAGTATTCCAGCTTCAGAATCTGTATTCTTCACCACTACTCTGCCCTTAAAAGGATATTGTTTATGGGACGCCTGGGTGGCTCGGTCATTCAGAATATTGCTTGCAAAAAATTAGTGTGAAGCTCTTGTTTGCACTAAAGGGATGCAAGAGTAGCAAAAACATTCCTCTAAGGGGAATATTAAAAGACGCAGCCAGAACAGCTAGATTACCAACATGAGCGAATGGCAACTGGTCAAAATTTGGAGTTGGCTGGACTGCTGGATCCCTGGAGAAGGGATGTGATTGTTGGATCCCGGAGAAGGTGAATGAGAGAGATGTCCCAGTGGAGGCACAGAGTTCAATGCCTGTGGTAAGTCCTCAGGAAGCTTAGGGCAATGGCTTTAAACAATTTACACAGAGATTTCAGTATCTTAACTTCCAATATGGCAGCATGAGTGTGTCCCAGCAAAATACCAGAGCTGGTTATCTTTTACCAGTGTTCTCTAGTCAACCTGTGGACAAAACACAATGATTTTTAAGGAAATTCTCAGTGTTGAGTATTATGTGTTTTATTTACTATTAATACCATGTTTACATTAGCTTCAAGAAAAAAAAGATTTGAGGTGCCTTGTAGTAAAAAAAAAACTCTTTAAAAATAAAATCATTAAAACATGTATAAATAATAAACATTGTGAGTGTAAAAGTTTTATACCTGAAAACCTAAACTAAGATGAACTGAGAAATGGGATGAGTTTCCTAGTATTGATTAGGAAAATAGACCTAACTGCTTAGATCCCTGTGCTTAGAATTAAGTGTGCAGAACCAACATGGCATTTTGATATGAAGATGAAAAGCCTGAACTTCTATTATTTTTTTTTGTTTTTAGATTTTATTTATTTATTTGACACACACACAGAGAAAGAGAGAGAGAGAGAGAGCACAGACAGGGGAGCAGGAGAGGGAGAAGCAGGCTCTCCACTGAGCAGGGAGCCCAGCGAGCTCAATCCCAGGACCCCGCAATCATGACCTGAGCTGAAGGCAGATGCTTAACTGATTGAGCCACCCAGGTTCCCCCTGAACTTATATTCTTGCTTAGAAAAAGGTCCACATCATATGGTATTCTACCTGAGTATCCTATAATCAGAGCAAAACATACTTTACTGGCCATATTTCCGCCAAGTAAAGAGGCAATCACAGCTTTAAAGCGAATCACTATAGAGAAAAGAAGGGAAAGGGTTTGCTTGGTAAATTGGCAGAGTAGCTTGTGATTTGCATTTGTTTTTTGCTTTAATGGCCTGCCTAAGAGTAAAATGCTGGTCTGGGTGGAGTCTTGAATGCTTTTAAATAAGATAATTTGCATGCAATTAATTTTCACTGAAGTATAGGACCAGCCAATGATATGCAATCTTCTCTCATCAGAGGAAAATCCAAGAACTCTGCAAATACTAGAGAATGTTATGGTGTCTATCAGCTTTCCTGGGGAGGCAGCCACATAAGATGTCTGGGATTCTGTCTGGCAGCACCTTCCTAGAATTTACGAAAGACCGTAAAGTTTGCTATTATTGTTTGTTGGCTTAAGACTAGACCAAAGAATTTCAGAGGGCTTGTTTCCAGTAGTCTCTGATCAAGATTACAGTTTTCTAAGACTGGAAGGAACAGCTTCCATACCATTTTTAGTATTGAAATGTGTTCTGATTTTCCCAGATCTCACAAATGGGATTGCACTGGGATGCCCACCTGCTGACTGGCGCTTCATATTCCAAAGTTTGCCCTTCTGATCTCTGAGACTCTCCAGGGGGTGTTTTAGAAACACGAAGGACAGTCCTGCTCTCAGTGGGTATCTGCTAGAGCCTGCCTCACTGGCTGTTCCTCCAGTGACTGCAGAGCAAAGGGGAAGGTGGGCATCTGGCTCTGAGAAGAGGGGAAAGGGATGTGGTTGTGAGAATCTGTCCCTGGGTTTGCACAAAACAAAGCTTTAGCTCATGAAATGGCAGATACTTGGGTCTAGTCCTGATTTGCTATACTGCCTTACACAGGTCACCTTGGTGTTTTTTGCTTCAAATCCCTTCATTAAAAATGGCAAGAATCCTCATATCTCACAAAGATGTAGTGGGAACTGGCTATTTAAGGATTGGACAGTATTTTGAAAACATCAAGTACAAGATAAGTGCTAGGTCAGGAAAACCAAAGACATGTGGCTTCCCTAATGAGGCAGTGGGAGGTGCCTGTCTTTCTTTCTTTTTGCTTTAAACATCCAAAGGAAATACATTTTTAAATGTCTGCACAATATTAGGAGAGAATAATCTCACATTCCCCAAGTCAATAAATTGTTCTCTTAAATGAACTAAACTGCTGCATGGATATGAGGCCCAGGTTCTAAGGAGGATAAAGTCTTGGAAAATCTTATTCAATTTGATGCTCTATAACTAGTGGCTTTATGATTTTTTTAAAAGATTTTTATTTATTTATTTGACAGAGAGAGAGATCACAAGTAGGCAGAGGCAGGCAGAGAGAGAGGGGGAAGTAGGCTCCCTGCTGAGCAGAGAGCCCAACACGGGGCTCGATCCCAGGACCCTGAGATCATGACTTGAGCTGAAGGCAGAGGTTTTAACCCACTGAGCCACCCAGGTGCCCCAGCATTACGATTATAGAGAATTTGGGAGGGAATGAAGTTCCGTAACTAACAGCTAATAATGACATTTAAAATTATTTATTTATTTATTTAATGACATTTTAATAAAAAAACACCTTTAATCCTAAAATACTCCAATGGCATCAATAGCTTTAACGAAAACCTTTGCTTAAAATTTGAAGGGGTTTAGGAGCTAGGAGAGAATGTCAAGGGCCATGGAAAGGAGATAGAAAATTTGAAAATGTTATTTGCAATTGGGATCTCCTCTCCCATTCGTACTCTTAGAAACCATATCAAAAGAAGGTCCCTCCTTCAGAAAATGAGAGACATATGCGTTGAATGACCACCCCTCCCCAAATTCACATGTTGAAGTCCAACCCCAGAAGCTCAGCATGTAACCCTATTTGGAAATAAAGTCATTGCAGATATAATTAGTTAAGAGGAGGTCACAGTGGAGTAGGGTGCGCCCCTCATCCAATAGACGGTGTCCTTATGAAAAGGGAAAATTTGGACAGAGGCACATGTATCAGGGAGAATGCCATGTGAAGATGAAGGCAGAGGTGGGAGGGATGCTTGCATAAGACAACAGAGAACAGGGAGTCCCAGAAAACTGCCGGAAGCTAAGGGAGAGGCATGGACCAATTGCTCTCCTCCGACTCTTAGGAAGAATCAGTCCTGCTGGCACCATTATCTGAGACTTCTAGCTGCCAGAATTGAGAGACAATACATTTCTGTTGCATAAGCCCCCAGTTTGTGGTACTTTGTTATGGTGGTCCCAGCAAACTACTACAGCACATTACATCCTACTCTTTGACCCAAAAGAATCAGAGGTAATGTGGAGAAGAAGGGGTCGAAGGAAGTTAATACTAGGTTCTTCAGTACATATTTCACTAATTTAGAGCTCTATTGGGTTAACATTATTTTCTTAAAATACAAAAATTTCTTTTAAAGTTTATGATCATCAGTTATATCTTATGGCATATTGTATTTTTCAAAGATGGCCATAATATCTCCTGGCCCACAATGCTCTTCTGGAACCTTGCCATTTCTCCAGTAAGATTAAGAGTTTTCCACTAATTCTGCTTGCATTAGGTGGCCTTATGACCCCTTGTAACCAGTGTGAGAATGTGGTAGAAGTGATGCCACATGACTTCGAAGGCCATGTCATAAAAGTTGATGCTGCTGCCTTGGAAGCTGAATTATTTGCACTGCGGCACTTGTCCACCATGTTGTGAGGAAGCTCAACCACCGCTCATGGAGCGGCTGCACGGAGAGGCCTTGAGTCTACACAAGGGAGACACCCAGTAAGACTGCAGCTTCTCTAACTTCTCTGCTGTTCTAGTTCCAGCCACTGTCTGACTGCAACCATCTGAGGGGCTCCAGACCAGAATCTCCCACTGAGCCCTCCCTGCATTCCTGACCACTGGAAGAGGTAATAAAATGATTGTGGTTAATTTAAGTCACTAAGTTTTGGAGTGGTTTATCATGCAGTACTAGTTAATGGTCATGGCTTAATGCATTACTCGGGTCATCAAATTTCTTGACTTTTGAATTAATTGTTCCAGACTTTAATTTTCTTTAGAAAGGGGTGGGCAACACAGGAGAAAAATAACTTGGTGACCTAGAAACATCTACTTTGCAGGTTTCCCCAGAGCCTGGTGGGCAGTTTTGAGTGCCACCAAAACCCAGCAATATCACTGTCCTTGGCATCCTGCCCCTCATTAATTTGGGATGTAAATATGAAGGAGGCACCATTGGATTTGAAACCATCGATCACACTAATGTTTATGTAAATCAGTAAATTCCTGATTGGAGAGTCCTTTTGTTCTCTGCTCCCAAATGTGTCCTAATTATGCAAAATTATGCTATCAACTGCCTTGGACTAGTTAGTTATCACTGGTGCCAGAGTCTTGCATGTTGAATTTTCTAATTTTTGCAAACTTCTATTTTCAGTCAGGATCTGGCACTAATTCTAATATCTCTGACTTCATTTGTGATGGGGTGGGAGGGCCGGGATGGTAAAGATGGTCACGCTTTGAATCATCTCCAGCCCTTGGCACCTTCCTAATAAGAGCCTCCTCATGTCGTTAGTGCTGACATAGCTCTGCTCAATTATGGGAAGGACCATTTTCCCCAGTCATTTCCTTCTGTTCAGAAAAAGCCTGATCCCTTTGACACCTTCGTGTCCCAAATACTCCCTATCAGCCTGCAGCTTGTTTTCTATGGTGTCTTTGATTAAAGCCTTCTTCTATCAGGACATTTGAATAAATGACTCCCTCGCCTCCCTTTTGTTATGGGAGTTCTTGCTTGCTGCTTCTGGTCTCCAAGACAGCCCTCAGCCTCTACTGCCAGGGATTAAGACATCTGTGAAATTCACCCTCGGGCTGCAAAAGGCCTTGCAAGGGAGTCTTTTGAAAACATTAACTTCTTTTCCTTTTTCAGCCCTGAAACAGTAGTTACTGGGAAATAGTCACTCAGAACACGGCTATTAGTTAAGAATCTCTGTATACAATAGCTGAGGGGCAACAAGGAAGCTGAAAAGAAAAGGCTTCATAATCCCTTATTTGTGACTCCTAAGCGGTAGCTGCTAAAAGTGACTTCTGCAAGCAGGCAGCTGCCTCTGCCATTTACACTTAATCAGATAATCATAGGGTTGGGAGAAACCTTAATCCAGCCTTCTGTGTTAGCCAGGGCCTTTCTGGATTGTTATGCTCACACCTGCACTTGGGAAGGTCACAACACATGGGGAGAGGACACATTTCCTCCTTGGAACAGAGGCACAAAGACATTACTTTTGTCACCCAATCCTCTCTTTTCTTCCTAAACAATCTTTGGGGGGATATCAACCCCACTCCTCAAATGTCACATGAGGTGGTGATCATTATCTTCATTTCACATTTGAGGAAACTAAGGCTCAAAGAGGTTAAATTACTGGGGCACCAGGGTGGCTCAGTCGGTTAAACATCGGACTCTTGGTTTTGGCTCCGGTCATGATCTCAAGGTCATGAGATCCAGCCTTACACTGGGGTCTGTGCTCAGTGTGGAGTCTGCTTAAGACTCCTTCTCCCTCTCTCTCAGCCCCTTCCTGCTCAAGTAAATAAATAAATCTTAAAAAAAAAAAAAAAAGAAAAGAAAGAAAGAAAAGGGAGGCTAAATTACTGGCTACGATGTAAGAAAACTAGGACAGGTTGACCAGCCAATCCAGTTTCCCCAGGGCTGTGTGTTTCCTAGGACATGGGCTATCCAGTGCTAAACCAGGACAGTGCTGGGAAAACCAGCGCCATTGGTCACCATAGGTCTGAGCCAGGTCCACACTTTCTCCAGAACCTTCCCTCTGAATCCTGGTACCACTCTAAATTCTCTTCAGCCTGAGATTTGACCTTGGGACAGAGGGGGCAACTACAGGCAGCACCATGAAAAATGCAGTTTATTTCCCTTTGAGTTAGGGAACAAAGTCAGTGGTGTTGATGTGAAATGTGAACTAACAGTCAAGAAAGTATTCTGGAGATGTCTTCGGTGCTCAAAGGTAGTTTCATTATAACACAGGGATAGGACCTGTGGCAGAAAGACCTGCCTGCGGTTGTGAGAAGTGATTGATCATATAAGGTTTTCTATCCTATGGAGGGGAAGGTGATGTTAGGGCCTCAGGAAATTGAGTCTGTAGGTTTCTGGAGATCTGGCTGTTGGTAAGACTGCTTTTCCAATTTCTTGTAAATCATTAAGACTGTTGCAAAGTGATGGAGACTCATGTCCTAAGTGACTGTGATCTCTATCAGTTGACCATTTTTCCCCTTTGTCCTTGGACAGCCAGGAGTGCCTGAGGAATGTCACAAATATCCCACCTGGGAGGAGGGTGTGGGGTTTTTGCTTGTACTTTGCCCTCAGCTTGCCTTTTGCTCCCTCATCAATGTCATCTGTGGAACGTCAACTCAGGGCACCAGGCCCTTTTGCAGGTTATTCAGAACCCACTGGAAAGACTAGTCTGGGAGCTGACTCTCCAGAGAGGTAGAAGTCAGATGCAAGGGTATACACCACCATTTATGTAATTCACCACAACAGAAGCCATTTTACAAGAGACCTTAAATCATCGCCCACTGCCCTGCCAGGACCTCATTCCAGAAACCTCAGAGAAGGCCATGGAGGAGGGAGGCTTTTGCTGAAACGTGCAGAGCAGAATTGTGCTGAATTAGTTAACAAAATTAGACTGGAGTGTATTTTTGCCAAAAGCAGAAATGAAGAACTTTAGACATTTTTTCAGGGATGATGTATAAACAGTTCCACCCTCCCTCCCTTCTTCACCTGCCCCCACCCCAGTCCCTGAGTTCCCCCACCTCCAGGTTTTTTCTTTTAAGATGTCTCCCTGGACTGTAGTGGAAAGTCAGGCACTGACCAAACACATGCCTAGAGTGTTGTAGCTGGAGCTGAGTCCCGGTTGCTCTCTCTGCTACACGCAGGCGCACACGCACGCACGTGGCCAGATGTTACGTCTAATTGATGGATCGCAGGAAGTTTGCGGAGGTCCTGATTGTTGAGAAGGGGAACTAGGGAGCCTTGGGGAGCCGATGCTTACCAATGGTACTGAGTGGAGGGTTTCAGGGTCACAACAGTTGCATTGAACCTGTCCACGGATGTTCCCTCTCATTTCTCTCCGCCCTAAGTGGGGGGAGCCATCCTCCCCTATGGCTGCTGGGGGTCCCTCCTCTCCACCCAGTAGCCCCTGACATTCTCCCCTTGGAGGGCAGACGATTAAAACGGAAAGAACCCCAGACGGATTATCTAGTTCAACTCCCTCCTCACGCATACAGGGGCTGGGGCATGGAGAGGGGATGGGAGGTTCTGGAGTCACGTGCTGAGTCCATCCTGCCACCTCTGAGGTGAAAAGGAGCCGGGAGGAAGGAAAAGGTCTGGAGCTGCCAATCAAAACTTTTGTCTCCCTACAGCTGATCCAGAATTTTAGCTAAAGTATGTTCAATCCTTTTTCCACGGTATCAAAAATGCTTTTATTGTTGTTGTTTTTTTGGTTTGTCTCCAAGCTTTATCTTATTGTTAGCTCCCTTTTTTCCATTCTTCTTCCTCTCTGTTTCCAGGCAAAGTCACTCACAGAAGTAAAGTATCTTAAATAGACAGGGTTTGGGTGGGTATACCTCTGGGGAGAAGGTGGGACCTACTCTTCCTCTCCTCCTTGGGGCTCCAGTGAGTCACCCGGAGAAGTGGCCACAAAGGTCATGCTGTGTGGTGATTGGTAGCATGGACGGTGTCTGGGTTTGACACCCAGTCAGACAAGTTTCTACCAAAGGATCTTGTTTTTCTTCACCCCAGCTCCCCACCTGCTGCTTTCTAAAAGCACAGGGCCCATCCCTGAAATTTCATGGGTGTGGGGACTCTCTTTCCTCACCCTATGTATTAGGGGATGACAATCAGGCTGAGGTGGCCCCAACCTGCAACACCTTCTTGTCACTCATGGAAGGCCAGCCTCGTAGGTGAGGCTCCACCCCTCTTGAGAATGGCACTCCGAAGCTCCTGCTGGCAGCAGTGAGCCCTCATACTGAGGGAGAAAAACAGATGCATTTGGAGGCATTCGTGGGTGAAGACAGATCCCCCCCTTCCTCCTTCCCCAGATGGCTGATGTTTCCCATTTCCAAGGACCTTCCCCTCCTCCAATCAAGAGCATGAATGGGGTTTCTAGGGAAAATGATGCTTTGTGACCTCCCCGTTCATTAGACTCTGGATGAGACAAAATGGAATGAAGGGAGACGATGACTTTTAAGTCAAAGAGCAAAGGCAACATGGACCACACCAATTGGAACAGCCTTCTCCAGGCACCTTCGACAGTGGCTGCGGGGCATGGGCCACCGCATCCTAACTCCTCGTCATCCACTGACTCAGGAATCCACAAAGACAGAGGGTGGGTTACGTAAGATGACGGAATCCACACTTAAAAATATATACCTACAGTTCACTGAAAGAATGACGTAATCACTACCAGTTCACAAGAGGCCAGCACGTGGTTCTGTTATAACTCTCAGTCCCTTCTCACCAGGGACAGCCATGGGAAACCTCTCCAACCCAGATTAGCTGACATCTTTTTCTGTGACCAGGTTGTCTGTCACTGCTGATCCTCTGCTACCTCCCACACTGGTTTGGGCCCAGGAAGGGCAGGCTGGGAGTCAGCACTTCCACACCATCCGCAGATGGAATGAGATTCTTATTCGCTCTGCAAGTTCACACCTTGGTGGGTAGAACTTTCAGCAAGTATGCTTCTATACTCTGGTCACCCTTCTTCCTAATTTGCTTCTATCCAAGTCATATTTTGGCCCTGGGGAGGTTTATATCCCTCATGATAAATGTTCTTACATGTCTTTGGGAGTTTTCTGTTCCCTAGGAAATGGCTTTTTCTCTCTTGCCACCATTGCATGATCCTCATACATAAAGTGTCCCTCTGCACTTTGGTGACCTCTGGCTTTGAGCAGGAAAGGAATAGCTGCCCACTGTCCAGATATCACCGCCTTCTATGTAGCTCTTCCAAACACTCCCATTTGCTGTAGCACCCAGGGCTTTAGGTTCACTATTTTGTGCCCACGATGTGTGGGTTCCACAAGGATGACTAAGGAAAATTGGGTTTCTTTTTGCAACTGTTAGCAGCAACTCCAATTTATTGAGCATATATTATGTTCTAGGCATTACGCTAAGTGCTTTGCATATATTATCTCTAGCCCTTCTGCCAAACCTATTTCATAGGTGAGGAAATTGAGTCTGAGAGAAGCTGTATAATTTGCCTAGGCTCACATAGATGGGCAGTGGCAGAGGTTGGGACTTGAATGCAAGCCTGCATGGTCCAGAAGTCCATACTCTTTCCTTTCCACCATTCTTCCAGTCACTCAACACACATTTACTGAGCACCAACCATCTCCAGACACTGTTCTTTTCACCACATCCGTCATGCTAATTCTTTTGATCTGTGACAATGGAGAGAAGAGACCCTGAAGCCCACCACAAGCAAGAGAAGGAAAACAACATTGCCTGTCTGCATGTTAATTTGAAGTTTGCTCATCACCGGGAGAAACTAAAAACTTCGGTGAGAATTACTGCATCAACCATCTGTTTCCAGTTTACAAATCCAAAGCAACTGGACCTCCCAGATGCAAACGTGGGAATATGGGATCCCACTGAAATATAAAGACAAGAGAAGGAGCAGGAAAATGAGTCTTAAGCCCTTATAGAATGTTTGGCAACCTTTTAATGCTCATTTGCTGTATTAGGCTTGATGTTTTTGAGAACTAACAGCATCATCAATCCCATCTGACATAGGAGAAGATAAGAGGCTGCTGGATTCTATGCTGTTTCGTGGATATGCAGAAAATCAGTGGTGATACAGACTTATAATCTAAGCTTGTAGACAAAAAAAAAAATCACTGTAGCCAGCTACTTCCCTTATTTGTGGGTTGTTGAAATAGTTTTCATTTCGCTGAGAGTCGAAGTAAGCTGTTTTCATTAAAAACAAACAAACAGGGCACCTGGGTGGCTCAGTGCATTAAAGCCTCTGCCTTCAGCTCAGGTCATGATCTCAGGGTCCTGGGATCGAGGCCCACATCGGGCTCCCTGCTCAGCGGGGAGCCTGCTTCCTCCCCTCTCTCTGCCTGCCTCTCTGCCTACTTGTGATCTCTCTCTCTCTCTCTGTGTCAAATAAATAAATAAATAATCTTTAAAAAAATAAAAACAAACAAAAAGCAAGTGCCACAGCCATAGAGAGCTGCTTGAGTGAAGCAAAATTGCCCTGGCCTGGACTGGCCATCATGGATTTAGCCAGTGTGGTGGCCATTTGACCCAGTTCTCAGCAAGGAGACATAACTGGAAGTCTGCTGATGGCTTCTGGAAAGACTTTTCTAACAGAGAGGGACACTAAGGAGAAAGCCCATTTTCCCTCCTACCTGCCTTAAATTTTTTTCATTTAAGGATGGAATATACCAAGCCACCGCATCAACCTTGCCACCATGACAGGAGGCAGTGCTGTCACACTGAAGACTACAAAATGGAACACAGAAAATGCCTGGGTACATGGTAACCTCATTGCACCACGAGCAACCTGAAACCACATGCCTGCAGAGTTCTTAAGTGATGTCAAACTGCCCAGTGGTTTCTCCCACTTTCAGTTTCATCTCTATGATACACTGGATAAAGAGGAATCTCTTGAAGCCAACACGTCATGCAAGAGTGAGAAACATGCGTAAACCAAGATAAGACTACTGATTCCAAACCTTCTGTCTGCTGGGTTCCACATCCTTCAAAGGAATTTAGAAACTAAGCAAACAGCACATATCTGTTGAGCACCTACTATGTGCCAGACACTGTGCTGGGTGTTGGGGTTATAAGAGTGGGCAAGGCTGGCAAGGTCACTGAGGTCATGGAAATCACATTCCGGAAGACAGATGGTAAACAAACAAGGATAGTTGAAAACATTCTGAAGCAACTTCCTAAATATTGATTCAGATCAGTCCTGAGTATAAACCCAGACATCATCAGCACCATCGTCATTGTCATTGTCCTAATAATTCGTGCCAGGCTCTGTGGGTGTCAAACAATAAACAAGACACAGACCCTGCATTCAAGAAATCTGGAGGCAAGAATCCGGATTTGGCCATCGAACAGCCAAAAGTTAGGCAATGAATTAGGCAACAAAAGAATTCTTCTGGTAACCAGGGTTGGGATAGGCCAGTCCCCCTGTCTCTACTATTCTCTCACACATGTTTTATAACCATTCCCCCCTTTTCCAAGAGAGAAAGAAATATTCTTAATGATCGCTGTTCTTCTTTCCCATATGGCTGCTGTTCCCGAGAGAATCAAGTGGGCTTTTTCTTTGTCCAGTGAAGTGAAGAATATAGGCTGTGTAAATCTGGGTGACACTTACCAGTCTGTGCTACATACCAGCAAATACAGATACTCCCATAAATGATCTCACCAAAGCCTGCCTCCCTTCCTTCATTCTCTCAAAATCATACCCAGCTAATGTGTTTAGCAATGCTGCAATTGACTATTAACTGCCGTATCTAACTATAAAAGACAGATAAACATTGGCTAACTGGGTCTCCACACCCACACACATACCCTTACCCTCAGAAATGCTTCCATTGACGATCACATGAACCACGGAACACTCTCTCACGTTTGGAGTGCATCTTCCCACAGGCTAGCTCACACACTGGCTTTTTATTTGAGCTCTCATGGGGAATCTCTCAACTCTTAGATAGGAATTTCATTAACAAAAGAAGGGGAGGGGAAGTCGGGAGGAAAGTACAGATGCGGAAGAAAGAAATTAAAATCGTTTTTTGAAGGGGACCTAAAATTGTATCATCCTAGCCTGAACCTCCCCTATAACTGTTCTTTATTTGTACATTCTGTGCCTGGAAAAAAAACCCACATAAACACACACACACACACACACACACACACACACACACACACACACACAACTTTTCATTGATTGGGCAACTGTCCAGGCTCTTAACTTGGCATCCAGCCCACAGAGCTGTGAAATCAACCTCACCAAGCCTGTGGTTTAAAATACGGCAACATCTAACTGGAAACCCATTCAAAATAAGGAACTTGGCGCAACGGTCCCAGGTCCTTTGTTTCTTCCTTCCTCTCTCAGCTGCAACTTTCATGTAATCTCGGCGAGGAGTCTTGCCTGGCCGAGAAAGAGATCAGGGACAAGAAGGTGGTGCTGAGAAAGTTCCATGGAACTCAGAAGTCACCGCCTGCCTATCAGACTCGAAGAACAAGGAGAGATGTAACCTGGGCATACTTTCAGCTGTTCCCCTGCTGCCCACGCTGCAGGTTTTTCAGGTCCTTGCTTGAGCGTGCACTCACAGGCATAAATAAACGTGCTATCAACAGCCCGCACCAGCCAACCCGGCTATTTAAGCAGGCTGGCATCAGCAAACTCGGCTTCCAGATCCAGGGCTTGCCTTTGCCACTTCCACGTAAGTAACTCGCAGAGGTTTGCCTTTATTGCAGAGGAATGAAACTGTGTAGAAACTGGACAGCGATGCTGTAGTTACCGTATGTGCTCTTCTGCCGGGAAAGGCAGGGCTGAGAGGGAGAATAAAAGTTAGGAGCTGGTCCCAAGCCAGGAGCCAGAGAGCACGGCTGGGTGGAAGAGAGCAGACCCTTGTAGACAATGCAAGGGGTTTGGGGGGTCGGGGGCAAGGTGGAGCCCATTCTGGCCTTTCGGGCAGCAGGCGAGATGTTTTTCTTGCTCTCTCCTGTCTCTGGAAGACACTTTGAAACCAGTGTTTGCGTGACTGTGCCAGATGCATCTGAATTTATTATTTAGAAGCTGATGTTGTTATTATTCATCTCGGTCTCAAATCAGACATGGTATTATTTTTTAATATCTTTTTGTGTTTGGTAGAGAAGAGTAAGAGAAAGTATCTCTGGAGGAAATAGAGGCAGCTCAGTGGTGAATCTAAAGTGCTATTTCTTGTTATGCCTGGTTCTTCTCATACTTATTTACAACAATGCAAACATTGATCTTGTTTAAGATAAAAAGGAATCCCATGCTCTGGGGTTTTGAGGCAATGTCGGTTTGTGATATTGGAGCCCAGTGGTACCCAGGTATTTCGGTAAAGTGCTAGGTAAGGTGGGACAGGACTCGTTGACTGAAGAGGCACAACACTCCACATAACTTAGGTGAGGAGGTCTTGAAGAGAAGAGGAATGCAAAAAGTTCCCAGGGGACAGCACTGCCAACTCCACAGGCCTTTAGTGGAGCAGGGTGAGGTATAACCAGAGCAGGCAGAGAACAAAATAAAGGTACTGAGGGGAGGGGAAGGGAGGAGGAGAGGGAGCCGACCCAAGAGGAATTACGATTAGGCATCATATTAATAAAATACATGTAGGATTGTAATAGGAATAAAACATGACATAAATTCCATGGTTCCTCCTTTGGGGTCAAGAATCTGGTGGTTAAGAATCTGGTGAAACATCAGAGAAAGAAATTATATGATCTCTCTGATATAAGGAATCTGAGAGGCAGGGCAGGGGGTCGTGGAGGGAAGGAAGGGAAAAATGAAACAAGATGGGATAGGGAGGGAAACAAACTGTAAGAGACTCTTAATCTCACAAAACAAACTGAGGGTTGCTGGGCGGTGGGGAAGTAGGGATGGGGTGGCTGGGTGAGAGACATTGGGGAGGGTTCGTGCTATGATGAGTGCTGTGAAATGTGTAAGACTGATGATTCACAGACCTGTACCCCTGGGGCAAATAATATATTATATGTTAATTAAAAAAAAAAAGAATCTGGTGAAAGCCAAGGACCTTTCCCAGGTAGTCCCCCCTGCCCACCCCCCACCTTCATGCTCATTTTCTGGAGCATGGACCCCAAATGAATGCATTTAAGATAATGTATCATGTTTAAACTGAGTGGGACTGCTGGCTAGGAACCTACAGAGGAGTGGGAAGTCGGGCACCCAATCGAAGCTCACTTGTAAGGTCACCAAGGTCTGATTCCCATCAAGCAAATAATGAGGAAGGGGTTTCTCTGCGCAAAGGTAACTTGGGGGCCTGGAGGAAGAGGAAAGAAATACAGGGGAGAAAAGAAATACAAGCCTGTTCTCAAAGAGCTCGACATCTAAAGTTTAAGGACCCAAGAAGAAGCCAGGTGAAAAATAGAACATACTGTACGATTCCATCAGTATAAAGTGATAGAAAATGCAAAGTATAGTAACAGAAAGCAGATCAGCAGTTACCTGGGGAAAAGGAGGGGGGAGAAGAGAGGTAGCGGGATTACCAAGGGGCATGGGAAACTTGTGCGGGTGATGGATATGCTCACTATTGTGATTATGGTAACCATTTCTTAAGGTGAGAATTTATCTGATGGTACACTTTAGACATGTGCAGTATTCTATGCCAATTATGCTCCAATGAACAATACTTTAACAATACATCTTTTCTATAAAATTAAGGGCATTTCTAAAAATCAACCTATGCAACATACTGAAAATAAAAAGTATGTTTGGAAAAAAATTAATTCAATAAATAAAATGGAGGATCAGATGGTCAGGACTGAGGGCTTGTATAGAAGCTGGAAGGTTCCAGAGATCATCTAACTCAGCAATAGCAGATTGGAAACACTGTTTTTAAAAATACCCAGGATGCGCCCCACCTGACCAATTAAATAAGGATCCCTGGGTGTGGGGTCCTGGCACTGGCTCCCTGGGGGATTCTAACAGGCTGCCCTGGATGAGACCCAGTGAAACCCCAACCTCTCCCTTGACACAGGAGGCTAGGGAAACCCAGAGGGAGGGTGGGTCAGGGGCAGCCCTGACCATGCAACCACCCCTCCCAGGGCCCAGGGAAGACAGCAGCAGGATCTCAGAGGAAGAGGAAGCCCTGAGACCATGCTCCTGGGTCGTCAAAACCACACTTGCCGCTCTAGCTAGGATAAGGCATTCGGCGCATTTCAAGCAAATTCCTGGAACCCAGATAGGCTCGGGGCAGCCAGCGGGGAGAATTATTCAGAACGACAAAGGTGCATTATTTAGGGATTGTGCTAACACGTGAGAAGGGATGGCGAGAAGGGATGTTTCAAAACGAAGGCTTCCTTTTGTTCCTCCAAGAATATCTGGGGTAAGCCCGAAGAGCATACTTATCGAGAGACCCGCAGCAGACACACCAGGCTCTCTGCTGAGCTGTTCCTGCGGGGATCAGTGCGAGTTCTCAGCCCTGGAAGGAGCCGATTTGGCACCTCGGGGGCTTCTGTGCGAGTTCCAGGTCGGTCCCGGGCAGCAGCGTGAGGGGGTGAAGTTTGTCTCCGTGGCTACTGCTGCTCCTGTCTGATCCTCACCGTGGTTCCTGGGCGGGTGCAGGGGCGTCGCTGGGGCCCCTCACCACCCCTGCTCTGCCTGGGCCAGCTCCACGTGTCAGCTGGTTTCTCCGCTCCCTTCCAGTCCAAACGCATCTGATTTCCAGGGTCTCATCCCCTCCGGGCTTTGCTTCTCCATCTCTGGAAAACTAATTAAAGTTATGATGTTAATAGCCGATAATTGTTTAATGAGTTATGTCCCAGGACATTTAATAGGTCCCAGCAAGATAATGTATCTGTGAATTCTTTGAAATGTTATCTAAATATAATTACCATTTGGGGGAATCAGGAGGATCAAAGTTTTAGGCGAAATGTATAATCCCGGCTGGTAAAAATTCCAGGCAACTTGCTGGGGGAGGGAAATACACCAAGATTGGGCGTCTGGAGCAGAATTCCTCAAATCCCACCCCCCAGGGAATTCCCCATGGACTGCAGGGCCTGACAGAATGCTTCATCTGAATTGGTCTATTTTTTGCTAAATGCATTCGGGCTTATTGAAGACGGCTGCATTCATCTTTCTGAAAAACAGAGAGCCACCTTAAGGACACTACGGTGAGATAAAATATCAAGAAATCCTGCACACAGGGCTTTATAGGTATTACCTGGTTCCACCTCCTGTGTTGATGGCTCATACCGGCTGGACAGCTGGCCTAGCTTTAGTGACAAGGGGCCTCCTTCCTTGGGGACCCAGTCCCGCAGCCAGGGACAAGGGGCCCCCTCAGTTCCTGGGACTCTGGGTCCTTGACAGCCCTATCTTCCCTTGGGAAGTTGAGATTGCTGCAGCTCTCGTTGGCAAGTGGCAGTGGCATGTGGCACGTCCTGCCTCCGAAAGAGGGGTGTGGCCAGGTGTGTGATTAACCTCGCTCTAGGGAAGCAGAGTCTGCAGGCAGCTGGGAGCCCAGAGCAGCTGGGCAGCCGGAGGGCACGGAGTCTTCCCTGGTGGGCGTAGCATCGAGGAGAGGAGGGAGAAGGTAAGCACCATCCTGGCTCCAGGGAGACCGGGCACTCAAGTTCGGAGCAAAGGATTAGGCTATTGGCACCAAGTGGGCAGCCCACGCTGGTTGAATGCTGCTGTTGGGAAGCCTGATGTTTCTTCCTCTGGCCAGAGTTTCACCAAAAATAATTTTTTGAAAAATGAGTGGCATGACTGCATGGCTGATAAAATCTTTTTGTAGAAAAGTGACAGAACTTCTGCCTTCTTTGGATGGCTTGTCTTTGAACACGTTCCCCTCCCCTTTGTTTTCAAATTCTCTTACTGTGAAATGGTTTAGTTCGCTTGGACATCTTTTTTAAGACTGTGTAATGACTGAACCCAGATTAATTTTTAGATGTTGTCGACGGCTCCCTCAAACTTTTAAAAAGTTAAGTGAATGGGGATGGTCAATAGAACTATGCAAAGATGAAACTGTTGGCAGAAGGATGTCATAATGCCCACGGTCATTTACAAAGTACTTACCTGCCTATTTCAAAGCCAGACCTGAGGAACCCAAGGCAGCCCCTGGACCACAGCTGCCCTGTCTGCTCGCCTTGGGCAGGCTGGTGGAGAAGTGGCTTGAGGCTGCAACTATCAGGGATTCTCCTGATCCAGAGGGTGTGTGCACCTGCTCTCTTCCTGGCCATGGGTCCCTTGATTGCCCCACCCTTCAATGACCCCAGTGTGGATTTGGCATGCCAGTGCTGTTGATTCTGAACACACATGGGTTTTGGGTGTGTGGATACGTGACCAAATGACCAAACAGGTACAGGTCATGCTGTCCTTTCTGTTTGCTGGGAAACTCCTCACATGGATCTTCAAGTGATAGGTTACACACTTTTCCACAGAATCCCAGTGTAGACAAGTCCCGGCAGACGACAGTCTAGCCTAGGGAGCAAAGTATGAGTCTGATGTTCAGGAACCTGGGTCCTATTTTCGGTTCTCATTCAGCTGTAATGGAATTTTAAAGCGGAGGGAGCCCGAAATATAAGTTGTGGCAGTGGAGTATTAATAGCACCCCCTTTCACTTAAAAAAATACTCAGCCTGAGCAATAAACTATATGATCACCTGTGAATACCACACATAAAGGTTCAAGAGTAAAATGAATTGTCTTACATCTTAGGATTAATTGGTGGCTGAGCTGGTTCTGGACCTAGACCTCCCCACGCCTCATTCTGGTCTTTCTGCCAAGTCACTCATTCCTGCTGTGACTCAGGTTCCCAGTGGGAAGCACTGTATCCGTACAGCCCAGATGGAGGGCTGGTATATTTATATTGGCTTGCCAAACAGAAGTTCAACATGAAAGCTAGGGGCTCAAGGAATTGTTCATCACAAGGTCAAATTACTCTATTTGCTTCAGGTTCCAAAGTTAGCTTATGGCCGTGTTTGGATAATGATAGAAGCTCTTTTAAAAGTAGGGAAGTTAATTTTTACCCATTCTCATACAATTTCTTGTAATTTGCTTCTGGTAGTTTTGATAAAATGTGGTCAAACTGAAAATCCTCCAGATCTTTCAGAGATACTCTGTCCTTTGATGTTAAAAACCAAACCAGAAACGATCTAAGGTAGACGTCGATCAGTTCTGATCTCTTAGTGTGTCCTGCGCAGGAAAATACTGGCTGCCATGGTAGCCACGAGGTCTAGGGGATCATGATGGAAGTTTCCTTAAATTCTTGAGGACACGACGGATCTGCTTAGATAGTCTAGTCTTCACTGCTGTATTTTCATTTCCTTCCTGTGTGGTTTCTCCCTAAGAAAATTTATATAAACATTGTCCCTAGCTCTTATGCCCTTCACTCCTTTTCAAGTCTCTAGCGTATTCGTGCCCAGGAGTGAAATCTGTTTTAGAAAATACTCTAATTCTGGGCACCTGGATGGCTCAGTTGGTTAGGCGACTGCCTTCGGCTCAGGTCATGATCCCAGGGTCCTGGGATCGAGTCCCACATCTGGCTCCCTGCTCGGCAGGAGGCCTGCTTCTCCCTCTCCCTCTGCCTGCTACTCCTCTTGCTTGTCCTCTCTCTCCGTCAAATAAATAAATAAAATCTTAAAAAAAAAAAGAAAATACTCTAATTCAGTAACTTGTGCTTGGAAGTCTCCGTCCCTTTATTATGTGTTCTTCATGCTCTTCCTGGGGAGTAGAACAGCGTCCTTTGGAGATGGCTGACATTGGGGTGAATGAAGCAGGGCTAAAGGAAGGGGGAGGTCATCTCCTCTTTCATTAGCATTTTAGCTGGTTCAGGCTCCACAATTTAAAAGGGAGTCTTCTAGTCCTTGGAACTAGCTTAGAAGAGCTCCTAGATGGCTGAATAATAATAAAACAAATCTATAAAGAACAGCAAAAGGATAATTTGAATAAGAGAAGGCTAGAAATCCATTTGATATTGGTGTTGAGAAGCCTGGAGGGTGATCATGGTGGTCAACCATCAGCTATTCTGAGAGGAAATGGACCAAGCCCAGGGACTGGTGTGGGCTGCAGCATGAAGGGTACTGACTGAGCCAGGAATCAGTCCCGCATTATGCAAAAAATACCTTAGGAAGACTAACACAGGTAAGCTCTGAAAGATGGGGCGGCACAACTGTCCTTTAATTCTTAAAGTATTTGTTTTGTTTTGAGGCTCATGTCATCATATTCCTTAATTTGTGGTACGCACAAGACCCTTCTTAGGTTTTACTTCTCATTCTATTTCTTTGCTCTCCTACTCACCCTTTATCTTGCTCTCTCTCTCTGAACAGAATATTCTTAAGATCACCTATGTTGCCAATTATATTTCTAATATATATAATGCATTGTTTCTAACTGCTTTTTATTGGTCTATTTTTATGCACTCTTTGCTTATTGAATCCTCTAGTATTGAATGTTTCTGCTGCTTACAGGTTTCACAAATGATGCCATAATGAATATACTCATACATATCATTGAGCACCCTTTAGATCTGGTTGGTGGGGAATGGGAAGGGAGAGGGGTGGGCTAGATGGCCTATGTTTTCCTTAAGCAATAAGGAATCTGAATCGTCCATGAGAAATGGAGACACACGATATCTAAGTCCTAGTCCAGTATTTCAAATGTTTAGAAGTTTTTCTGAGTTCCTTAGTACCTTACCAAGACTTGAATAAGAGACTGAAATAATATTCTGGAACTTAAAGAGTGTGATCTTCAATGATCTTCCCTTTTCAATGTCATGTTCTTCAACTTGGGCTTGTCATTGATTACCTGGACAAAGCAAATGAAATGTTCTAAGGGATCTTATTAGTCATAGGGTTGAGTGAAGTTTCTAAAATGTTTTGCTATTCTAATGTTTGCAAAACCTGATGGCATTCAATTGACCAACATCAGATCCTGAGTCACCAGGAAAGGTATAGGAACCTTCATAGGGATATTTTGTATTTATATAGTGTCTATAATTTATAGTGCTATTCATAAACATAATCCATCTTATTGAATCCTACAACAACCCTGTGAGGCGGGGATAGGGTTACTGTAGCAGGTGGGGGTACCTTCAATTATAGATGAAGAAATGGAGGTTCGAAGCAATTAAGTTGTCCAAGGTCACTTCTGGAAGCAGAGTGAGGGTCTTCTGAGGCTCCATCCACACTTTCTTCTCTTTCTTCTTCTTCTCCTCCTCCTCCCCCCTCCTTCTTCTTCTTCTTCTTTAAGATTTATTTATTTGAGAGGGCGCCTGGGTGGCTCAGTGGGTTAAAGCCTCTGCCTTCGGCTCAGGTCATGATCTCAGGGTCCTGGGATCGAGGCCCACATTGGGCTCTCTGCTCAGCGGGGAGCCTGCTTCCTCCTCTCTCTCTGCCTACTTGTGATCTCTCTCTCTCTCTGTGTGTCAAATAAATAAATAAAATCTTTAAAAAATATTTATTTATTTGAGAGAGAATTCACGAAAGAGGATGAGTTGGGGGGGGGGCAGAGGGAGAAACAGACTCCCGGCTGAGCAGGGAGCCCTCCAAGGGGCTGGATCCCAGGATCCTGGGATCATGACCTGAGCCGAAGGCAGGTGCTTAACTGACTGAGCCACCCAGGAACCCCCTCACCCAAGTTTTCTACAACATCTCTCTAATGCTCAGAGACATGACCTACAGTAGGTTGAATTATCTCCTGAGCTGGACTTTGTAGAGTATCTGTCCTTTTCAATTATTTTGTGATGTTAATAAGAAGGCTCTAGCTGCACACCCTCTGTTTATCCCATTAGTTGAACACCTGTTCATAAAAACAACTGGGTAAAAAAATAAGGCCCATATAACTGAGTTTCATGGCAACAAGCAACATGCATGGTTGGACTTTGGCATAATTTGGAGTGCTACAAAGTACCAAGTGCATGTCATTTTATTCATTACCTAATTACAGTCATAAAATAAGAATGGTGGTTGGACCATAAAAAATAATAATTGATTCAAGTATATTTGCATAGAGATAATTCCATTCTTCAAAGAGTCTTTTCTTTCTTTATTTATTTGACAGAGAGATAGAGCACGAATAGGCAGAGCAGCAGGCAGAGGCAGAGGGAGAAGCAGGATCTCTTGCTGAGCAGGGAGCCCAAAGTGGAGCTTGATCCCAGGACCCTGGGATCATGACCTGAGCCAGAGGCCGCCATTAACTGACTGAGCTACACAGGCGCCCCTAAAAGAGTCTTTTCTAGACATTTCAAAATGCACAGATAACCTGAGGAAGTTATGTCTGCTTGCATTAGGTTACAAACTCCTACAAACAGGCATCTACCCATCACGCATGTGCAATACCAGGGAAGTCCCTAACTACTACTGGTCCTTACTATGCAATTACAGCTCAGGCAAAAGTATTGTAGAACCTAGTCTACATTTTAAAAAAATAAATCATGATGAAATGTCCCCAGAATGACAAACGAACAGCCTTTTTCAGAGTCAGGCACTGGGAATAAGAAACTCTTCCGAAAAAAACTCCAATTTTTGTTGACATTCTAAAGTGAGTAAATGAACAGAACAATATGACAATTCTACTTGACTCTTAGTTATCTGTGTGTGGCTTCACTGGATTAGATTTTTAAAATACCAGACTGATTTCTATCATCAGTGTTTAAGTTTTGGAGCACCCCTCCTCTCCTAAGGAAGAAACATATTTCTCCCTACCCCGCAGCCTATTGATCTAATTAACATAATTAATGTCTCCCAAGTCAAGCAGAATTAGGAAGCTAATGGGTTAACCAAAATGAAAAACTTAAAACATAGAAAGGATATTTATAGGGGCATTTGGGTGGCTCAGTCAGTTAAGCGTTTGACTCCTGATTTTGGCTCAGGTCATGATCTCAGGCCTTGGGAATCAAGCCCAGAGTTGGGCTCCTCAATCAGCTGGAGATTTTCTCTCCTTCTTCCTCTGTACCCACCCCCAAAACAAATAAATAAATCTCTTTTTAAAAAAGGATATTTATAATCTGCCATTTTGACTTACTTGTGCCAATAATTTGCTTCTAGCCTTAGTAGTGCCAATTTCTCTTTATGTTTAATGGTTTTCTTTAGAAAGTATTGAAGATTTTTCCCCTCATAGCCGAAATCTACTTCTCTGAAAATCTTTTTTCTTGGTGTATTAGGGCATGAGACATTTTCAAAGAGATTTGATAATTCAATTTACTTCACAAGTCTCACCCCCCCATCCCCCAGATTATCTGGATTGAAAAGCCCTGAGCACATGGCTGGGCCGATGGAAATCTCTAGTACAAGCCGTTTTTGTCCCTTTGTCTATATTTGATCATAGGACCAAACTCTGTTTGAGATGCAATGAATACTCACACTTACTAAGCATCAGCACAACCACACTAACAATACCCAAAGCAGGCAGAGGCCCAAGCATATTCACCCCATCAGACAAATTTCTATCCTGCCTATTCAAAGTGGAATAAAAATGAAAGGTCAGGAAATTTGAAGCTATAGTGTATTCTCTGATCGGTAACCACAAAGCTGCAACCATATGATTTCTTAAGAGCAAAAAGCAGCGTCCTGTTCACTAACAAGGTTAGGAATATGTGTTTCTGTCCTCTAAGATTCTATCAGAACTGCATCTTGCTAATCTGTAACAGCATGTGGATACCTAAATTCAACAGGAATATCTATTCTATCCCACACCTAAGTGAGAAACTGAATGTTTTACATATATAATAAAGGGACCGGATATCCAGGTTTGCCTGGGACGCTTCTGACGTTTGCTGTTGTCTTGGTGTAATTAATCAGAGCACCCCCGTCCCACGTAGGTGCTCCAGGTTAGATGGCAAATTATTTGGTCACATTAATTTAACAGATAGGCTGAATATTAAAGAAGACCTCAGTTCAAAATGTGTCATGGGCTCTTTAGTGGTCCTTTGAAGTAGAAACTAGGCACAAAGTGTTCAGCATACCAGAGACAGAGCCTGGACTGGCCCACTGTATTCCCCTTTCTCAGGTCAGTGACATTACTAAGCTGTTGCTGGGGAAGAGCAAAATCATTTAAACCCGGGCCCTGCTGAGTGTTAGGGTTTTAGAGAAGAAATGATTTCAAATGTCATCTGGCCCAACATCTTCACTTTTCTGGATGAATGAATTATTGCACTTCTGGAAACATGAAGGCCATTTTATAATTTTCTAAGTTGTCTCCTGAGCAGAATCTCACAGATCACAATTGAAGTAAGCAAGGAAGGAAGTTTTGTTTTGTTTTGTTTTGTTTTAAGATTTTATTTATTTGTCATAGAGAGAGCACAAGCAGGCAGAGTGGCAGGCAGAGGCAGAGGGAGAAGCAGGCTCCCTGCTGAGCAAGGAGCCTGTTGCAGGACTCGATCCCAGGACCCTGGGATCATGACCTGAGCCGAAGGCAGAGGCTTAACCCACTGAGTCACCCAGGCATCCCAGGAAGGAAGTTTTTAGCCACATTTTAGAGAGAAGAGAACTAAGTTTCAAATGCTAAAAACCAACAACAAAAAACCAAACACCTCAGCCAAGGTCATGTGACTATTAAGTAGAGGAGCGAAATGGAAATGCAGGTCTGACTCTTTGCCCAGTGCTCTTTCCAATATCCCATACCAGTTTAATATTTTCATTCATGAATGAGGATTTAAAATCTATCCCCTCCATATAATCCTATAAAGATTACAACACTCCCTCTGTAACTAATGCTGTGCACTCAAAATAATTTTATGTCTGCTTCTCTCTTTCTCCTCCCACCTGCAAAGAGCTCTGACCAGCAACTGAACTGTTCTGGCCTGACAGCGCCTTTTGGTGGCTGGCCCAGGAAATGCAAGATACAAAACCTTTCCTACCCCCTTCTTCCTTGTCCCTTGGGTAGAAGAATGAGGAGGTGAGGACTGTGCCAAATAATCTCTGACTTTTTCTTCATCATTCATTAATTATGTCTCAGACAACCTACTTCTCACATCAGTGCTTCTCAGCATTCCCCTTTTCCCTCCTTCCCCTCTTGATTTCATTTCTGACCCAAATACAGCTCTAATGATTATGTTTTTTTTAATTTATTACATATAATGTATTATTTGCCCCAGGAATACAGCTCTATGAATCATTAGGCTTACACAATTCACAGCACTCACCATAGCACAAAACCTCCCCAACGTCCATAACCCAGCCACCCTGTCCCTCCCCTTCAGCCCCCATAAACCCTCAGTTTGTTTCCTGAAATTAAGAGTCTCTCATGATTTTTCTCCGTCCCAATCCCATCTTGTTTCATTTTGTCCCTCCCTACCCCCGCAAGACCCCCCCTTGCCCTGCCCTTCAAATTCCTCGTATTAGAGAGATCATGTGATAATTGTCTTTCTTTTATTGACTTATTTCACTTAGCATAATACCCTCCAGTTCTATCCATGTCATTGCAAACGGCAAGATTTCATTTCTTTTGATGGCTGCGTAGTATTCCATTGTATATATATACCACATCTTCTTTATCCATTCATCTGTTGATGGACATCTAGGTTCTTTCCATAGTTTGGGTATTGTGGATGTTGCTGCTATGGGGTACACGTGCCCCTTCAGATCACTACATTTGTATCTCTAGGGTAAATACCCAGTAGTGTGATTGCTAGATCATAGGGTAGCTCTATTTTCAACTTTTTGAGGAACCTCCAAACTGTTTTCCAGTGTGGATGCACCAGCTTGCATTTCCACCAACAGTGTAGGAGGGTTCCCCTTTCTCCACATCCTTGCCAACATCTGTCATTTCCTGACTTGTTAATTTTAGCTATCCTGACTGGTATGAGGTGGTATCTCACTGTGGTTTTGATTTCTATTTCCCTGATGCTGAGTGATGTTGAACACTTTCTCATGTGTCTTTTGGCCTCTAATGATTATGTTTTTATGGGGAAGTCATCCTTCCCAAAGAGAAAATAAATTTCAATCATCCTCTATCCAATATGTGTTCACTGTACATCCCACAATGTGTCAGGGACTGTTCCTGACTCTTGGGATACTTCAGACTTGGGCTATAAACCTCTAACCTTCTCCAAGTTTCCTGAATCCCCTTCAATATCTGCACCAGAACCTCATTTTTCTGAGCCAACTCTTAATTAAAACCGCTATTTCTTAAGCATTTGCCTTCAAAGTGAAAGGATAGCTTATTAAATTTCCTTAGGATATTTCAACAGGATGATTTTCTACTTTTTTTTCCAGTAGCAAATATGTAACATTTTAGTTACACTCCCTCCTGGGATTCTATCTACAATTTACAGTGTTCTGTCTAGAGAAAACTTTTTCTGAATTCGTAACAATCACTATAGAGATAGACTTTTGGAAAAGGAACCTGAAACAACAGGCAGATCTCCCATGAGGAGATTACGGAAGTGGGGTCGCCTTCTTTCATTTGCCCTTTTTTTTTTAAAAGATTTTATTTATTTCACACAGAGAGAGAGATTACAAGTAAGCTGAGAGGCAGGCAGAGAGAGAAGGAAGCAGGCTCCCTGCTGAGCAGAGAGCCAGATGCGGGCCTCGATCCCAGGATGCTGAGATCATGACCTGAGCCAAAGGCAGAGGTTTTAACCCACTGAGCCACCCAGGTGCCCTGCCCATTTATTCCTCCATTTATTTCATAGCACAAAGAAACCCAAGATTTTACTACTGTCTTTAACCATTTCCCCCATGTTTCTACATACAAAGTTTCTACTTAGAGCAAAAGTTGGGTTACCAGTGAAAAGAACTCAGTGTGTATACAAAGAATTTTATGTCCAGGGTTAATTAATGATTAATTCATTGCTGGAAGGCCTTCACAGACACCTCCCCCTCCCTTTTCATATCTTGCTATTTTCTGTAAGTAGCTGTAGAAAGTCTAGACCACTCATGGATTTGTTTCAACAACAGTTTCGGGAGACTTCTTAGTCAATTTGACAAAACTCTGTAAATCTAGGGAGTAAGTAGCAGCCATAGTCACCAAGAGCCATCTGGTCTGGTTGAAGCCAACATTTCTGTTCCCTTCTGTCAGAAGCTGACAACTTTTCTCATTTGTCCACTATATTTTTCACGTAATGTCATCTTTCAGTTATGTCTGTACCAATTAAAGAAGAGCGTATGTGGGAAAGAAAGCCAGCCTGGCTGGTGGTGCTGGTAGCAGTCACTGAAATCACTAGCTAATCCATTTCGCTGGGTCAGAGCCACATCTGGTTACCATGTTTCTGTTTTGAAACATGCCACAGGGAGGGAGACATTGCTGAGAGACTGGCTTTGTCCCACAGGGGAGCCAGCATAGACGCAGGACACTGCCTTACTTTTGTCCCAGGAGGCACCTGGCTTTACCTCTCCTCTTTCCACAACCACCTTTCAAGGCTCTTCTGTCTACATGGCTACTTCATGCAAAGATGAAATCTAGTGTAGTGGCTAAGAACGTGGATGTAGAAGCTAGACTGTCTGGGTTTGAATTCCTGATCTACCACTCACTAGGCTTGTATTTGGGGAAAGTTATATACATCTCCTGGGGAAAGGGATTTAAGTTTCCATTTACATCAATTACTACGTGTATAAAATGGAGACAAGAAGAGTGCCCGTCCCATAATGCTGCTTCCTCTGATGGTTACATGAGTTAACTCGTCTAAGACATATGACTATGCCAGACACAGAGTAATTGCTCAATAAGTATGTTGTTGTGCTAGCAGGGATGAGGTTTCTGTATGCAATTCAAAAACGGGAATCAGCCCTGTGCTGTTTTAGGCAGTGAGGACTAAAAGATATATAGAAGGCAGGAAAGTTATTTTTTCCAATGTAATGTTTTGGTTTTGAACTTGGACAGTCCTGGTTGTTGAAAACCATGTCTTTCCAACATATGTCCTCAACTGACTCATGCCAGATGCCATTGGTTAAGTTCAGCTCAGCAGACAAATGATGAGCACCTAGTCAGTGCCAGATTCTCCAAATGAATGCTCCAAGATAAAAATGTATAAGACCCATACCCCACACAAGAGTATATCATTTAGTGGAGAAGACAGGCCCAGGAACAAATTATCTTAAAACCATTTCAATTTGGTCATTATTCTCATAGGCCAAGACAGCCTAGAAAAGTCTACTCACCAACTCACAGAGTATTTGTTCCTCCTTATTTTTAACGGCTCACTACTCGTCTCCTGCCTTATTAATGCTTCCTCATTAATAGATGAAAGGATAAATTGAGAAGTGCCAGTGAGAAATGAGCAAAAAACAAAAAACAAAAACAAAAAACCCCCCAAAACCAAGAACTAAATCCAAACCAACACACAGTGTAGGAGTGCTAATGAGGAAACATGCTGAAGATCTGACACGCTCGCCTCACCTCACCCACCTTGTTAGTTTTCAGAAATTCTGTCCAGGGATACATCTTATGAGGAAGCAATACAGACAGCATTTGATTTCTTTTTTCCCAAAAGGTTCTGACTTCAACCTTTATACTTTACCATTCCAGGAAAAAAAAAGTTAAAAAATATATTGCAGCCCCAAAAGACTGAATCTATAAACTGTTCTTACTAGTTTGCCACCCAGGAGACACCCCACTGAATGCCTAGCTCATAGTCATTGAAAGAACAATATCCTCTGTAAGCAAGCACTTTACAGCTTAAAAATACTTCCCCTACAATAATATCATATAAACTTTACAACAAAGCTGTGAGGTAGGTGAAGGTGTTTGTCGTATCCCTTTTTCTTTTCTTTTTTTTTTTCAGTATTCCAAGATTCATTGTTTATGCACCATACCCAGTGCTCCATCCAATACATGCCCTCCTTAATACCCACCACCAGCCTCACCCATCCCCCATCCCCCTCCCCTCCATAACCCTCAGTTTGTTTCTTAGAATACAGTCTCTCATCTTTTGTCTCCCCCTCCGATTTACCCCAATTCACTTTTCTTTTCCTTCTCCTAATGTCCTCCATTTTATTCCTTATGTTCCACAAGTAAATGAAACCATATGATAATTGACTTTTTCTGCTTCACTTATTTCACTCAGCATAATCTCCTCCAGTCCATGTTGATACAAAAGAAGGGCCATACATATCCCAATGTTCATAACAGCAATGTCCACAATCACCAAACTGTGGAAAGAGGCGACATGCCCTTCAACAGATGAATGGATAAAGAAGATGTGGTCCATATATACCATGGAATATTATGCAGCCATCAGAAAGGATGAATACCCAACTTTTGTATCAACATATTGCATGCCTTTTTCACATGAGAGAAATGGAGGCTTGGCAAAGTCATGTTTTCTGTTTGTTTTCTTTTTAAAGATTCTATTTATTTATTTGACAGAGAGAGACACAGTGAGAGAGGAAACACAAGCAGGGGGAGTGAGAGAGGGAGAAGCAGGCTTCCCGCAGAGCAGGGAGCCTGATGCAGGGCTCGATCCCAGGACTCTGGGATCATGACCTGGGTCAAAGACAGACGCTTAACAACTAAGCCACCCAGGTGCTCCTTGTTTCATTTTTTTTTTTTTTTAGGTAGGCTCCACACCCAACATGGAACCCAACTCAGGGCTTGAACTCACAACCCTGAGATCAAGGCTTGAGTTGAGCTCAAGAGTCAGACACTTACCCAACTGAGCCATCCAGGTGCCCCCAAAGTGATGTCTTGAATGATTAGTATTTGGGACTTCTAATTGTTTGTACTCAGGACTATATTAACTCAAATTTCCCTTTGCTCTTCATTCTGATGGAACTCCTGGAATAGAGGGGCTTCTAAGGCAAGAGGAAAGCAAATTGCAAGAGGAATTCCTGGGAAGTAGTATACTGAATTAGCAACTCCATACAGCACATGTAATAGCGCGCATCAGATAGGCAGAACTTAAAAGAAGGCAGTACTTCATATTTTTAAGCCTTGGATTTCCAGCTGCCAAGAGAGATGCCATCCCACAGCAGGGCTGAAGCATCGAAAACCAAACCTGATGACACCTGTGCCTGACAAAACCCAGGGGCACGGACCCATCTTTGGGATGGCATGGGCACTGGCGGCTGGCTGGAATGGCTCATAGTCAAGGACGAGTTGGCCTTTCAGTCTTCCCGCCTCATTGAGTGAAGTGCAGCATGTTCTGGGAGGACAGGTGCTTGTCGTTGAGAGCTGGCAGGGGGTTGACCATGCACCTGAAGCTGTTACACTGAGTCCAAAATTAAGAGCTCAGATCTTACTGGACAAACTTGAACAAATCTCCCCAATCTATCTGTACCCCAAACAACAGAGTCAGAACAAAACTTGAGAGGGGCAAGTCCATTACCTTTGTGACCTTGGTGTCAACCAGACACCAGGCTTCCCCAGGAGACGTGGGGAGGTCTGCAAGGAGACAGCAGAAGCAGCTAAGGGAATGAGGCTGGAGAGACCACAGCAGGTCAGCAATGCCCACCCCACACTGGGAAAGACTGGCTGCCACCAGTACCAACTCTTTGCTAAAATAATGGACCACAACCCCAGTTAGAGCTCACAATCCAAACAGGTGGACCAGTGATATCCTAGAATCTCTGACATCAGTAGAGCATAGGGAGAATATATATATATAAATATATAAAAGATTTTATTTATTTGAGAGAGAGAGAGAGAGAGAATGAATGAGTATAAGCAAGCAGGGGCAGGGGGAGGGGAGAAGCAGAGGGAGAAGGACAAGAAGACTCCATGCTGAGCTTGAAGCCCGATGCAGGGCTTGATCTCATGATCCCGAGACCATGACCTGAGGCCAAATCAAGAGTCAGATACTTAACTGGCTGAGCCACCCAGGCACCCCGAGGAAAATATATTTTAAAGGTATTCATCAATGTTGTTGCCCAAGATACCACAAACTGCCTTTACTGCTTAGGCCAGAAGAAAAGGTAGGATTCTGAGCCTTCTGCTGATGCTACAGACAAATCAGTTAACCTTTCTCAACCACAAAACAGGACTAATTCCATTCTGATTATTATGAGAGGACTGTGAGAGAGACCCCAAGAACTAATAGCAACCTGCTTTTGAACTGGAGTTCAGCAGCCTGTGCTCGCGGTATCACAGGCCAAACCCTTGTGGACAGTATTTGGTTTTTCATGTTTATACCCTGTTTTAAACCCACAGCCTAACAGTCTCTTTTACACTTCCTGTCTATCCCGACATCCTTTCTTCTTCTTTTACTCAGTTATTTTAAATTCATACCTATTGTTTTCATTCAGAGACTTTGACATTCACTTTGCAGGGGTGGGGGTGAGGAGGTGAATAATTGATATTGTTAACGTTATTATTTTTTTTAACTTTTTTTTTTGTTTTTTGAGTGCAGAATCAAGTCCTGACTTCCAGGAACTCAGTAAAAGGGAAAACAGGAACATTTTTTAGCATCAGACAGACAAAACATCTACTATAATTGGTTTTCCATACATCTTTTGTTTTGTTTTTGGTGACCCATGGAAAGAAAAGGCTACCCTGGAGACAGACCTAAACTCTCAAAAAATACCTCAAATCTCCAGCTGAGCTGGAACAGGAAGTACTTTTATACAGTAAATAGTAAACATATGGAACATTTTAGCCCCAAGAACTTATGCAAGCTGAATCATAAATAGGTCAAAGAGATTTAGATATTACTCATGGATGAAAAGAATACATAACAGTTTGGACAAAAAATTAAAAAGTTTGCCAGGACTGATGAGGATGTGGAGCAAAGGAAAGGCTATACACCGTTTGTATGGTTTTGTTCAACAACTTTGGAAAAGTTGATATTATATTGTAAATGTAAAAGCCACATATCTCGGGCACCTGAGTGCCAGTTGGTCAAGCGGCAGACTCTCGATTTCTGGCTCAGGTCATGATCTCAGGGTTTGAGATCGAGCCCCAAGTAGGGCTCCTTCCTCAGCAGGGATTCTGTTTGAGATTCCCTCTCTCCCTCTGCCCCTTTCCATGCTCACAAGCTCTCTCTCTAAAATAAATCTTTAAAGGAAAAAAAAAGGCCACATATCTTATTACCTGTTCCACTCGTGTATACCCTAGAGAAACCCTCCCAGATGTACTTCAGAAGGCATATGAAAAAATGTTCCAGGGCACCTGGGTGGCTCAGCCAGATAAGCATCTGCCTTTGGGTCAGGTCATGACTCCAGGGTCGTGGGATCGAGCCACGCCATGGCGGGCTCTCTGCTCACTGGGGAGCCTGCTTCTCCCTCTCCTTCTACCCCTGTTTGTCCTCTCTCTCAAGTAAATAAGTAAAATCTTTAAAAAAAAATGTTCTAAGAGGTAATGTTCATAATAGCAAAAAAACTGAAACCAATCCAAATATCGACCAGCAGGAAAAGACATAAATTAGAGTATATTCACAAAATGGAAACAGCACTGAACATGAACGAACTTCTCTACCTGCAGAATTATGGATGAATTTTGGAAACATGTTGACGGGGAAAAAAGCATTCACAGAATAATTACAGATAATACTACTTTTATACAATTCAAAAGTATACAAATTTAAAATAATATGTTACTTTAGGAACCCATACATCTGTAATAGAACTAATTTAAAAATCAAAGAAATGATTAATATGAAAGTCAGAATCTTTTTTTAAGATTTTTTAAATTTATTCATTTGACATAGAGAGACACAGCGAGAGAGGGAACACACGCAGGGGGAGTGGGAGAGGGAGAAGCAGGCTTCCCGCTGAGCAGGGAGCCCGATGCGGGGCTCGATCCCAGGACCCTGGGGTCATGACCTGAGCCAAAGGAAGATGCTTAACGACTGAGCCACCTAGGCACCCCTGAAAATCAGAATCTTGATTTCCTCTGAGAGCAAATAAGCCAGAAGGGTGGGATTGGGAGGGAAATACAAGTAGCTTCCATAGTCTTGGTAATGATTTAATTTTTAAATTGGGTGGGTTTCACTAGTGTTAATTTATTCTTCATAACTTACATGTATATTACAAATATCCTTTTAATACCTAATGATCTTTGAAAATGAAAATGCAGGGCACCTAGTGGCTCAGTCGTTAAGTGTCTGCCTTCGGCTCAGGTCATGATCCCAGGGTCCTGGGATCAAGGCCCACATTGGGCTCCCTGCTCAACGGGAAGCCTGCTTCTCCCTCTCCCACTCCCCCTGCTTGTGTTCCCTCTTTCGCTGTGTCTTTCTCTGTCAAATAAATAAAATCTTTAAAAAAAAAAAAACAAAACGATAAAGAAAATGAAAGTGCCTGCTTCCCTAATCTTCTAGGTAGACTTGATAGAAAACAACTTCCATGCTTTCCCTGAAAATGTAGTTTGGTCCCAATAATCAGATGAAACTCTGGGCAGATGGATCATTAGTCTGATCAGGGATATCTTTTAAAGAAAAAATAAACTTACTGATTTCAAAATAATAAATGCTCATTATAGAAAATGGAGAAAACCAGAAAAAGATACAAAGAAAAATATTTACATCTTCTGTAGTCCCATAATTTAGATATAATCACCGTTAACATTTTGTTGTATTTTTTGTTAGTTTTTTAAATATGTAAAACTAGAATTGATAATAGCATTTAAAAATACATTTTTCTACTTCTATTTGGAATCCTCTTTCCCAGAAGATAGTAATGATTTATGTGTAGATGGTGTATTCGTAGTCTAATGTTCAGTTTTAACTTCTATTATACAAGTTGCCCATATAAATGATAAATTTTAGCAGTTCTCTCACTGGAAACTTAGTGAGAAATAGGAGGAGGACAATCATTTGTCAAGTTTGTCAAATATTCTTCATTATAATTTTTGGCTTCTAAATCAATTACAGGTATTTGTACGAAGAAGTGGAATTTTTTTTTGATGACCTGCTTTCTAAAACTCTGATTTCAATATAAAAATACATTTTTCTGAAAAATTTTTAAAGGGTTTTACATTATTTCTAAATTTTTAAAAGCAGGAGAAAATTTCTCTTGACAATTCCTAATTTTATTTTTTTAAGATTTTATTTATTTGTGTGAGAAAGAGCACAACCAGGGGAAGAGGCAGAGGGAGAGACAAAGGGACAAGCAGACTTCCCATTGTGCATGGAGCCCAAGGTGGAGTTCCATCCCAGGGCCCTGAGATCACAACTGGAGTTAAAGTCAGAGACTTAACCAACTGAGCCACTTAGATGCCCCAATAATTCATAATTTTATAAAGGAAATGTCCCCATTCCTGACCATACATACAAAAAGATTAATAATGTGGTGTCAAAATTTTTTTTTCTGGTGTGTATTTGTGTATTTTAAAAACTTTATTCCTTTAAGGGCGCCTGGGTGGCTCAGTCAGTTAAGCATCTGACTCCTGGTCTTGGCTCATGTCATGATCTCAGGGTTGTGGGATCAAGCCCTACATCCAGCTCCATGCTCAGCAAGGAGTCTGCTTGGGATTCCCTCTCTCCCTCTGCACCTGTTCCCAATCTCTCTCTATCTAAAGTAAATAAAATCTTTTTTAAAAAAAAACCTTTATTCCTTTATTTTTTTTTAAGATTTTATTTATTTATTTCACAGAGGGAGAGAGATCACAAGGAGGCAGAGAGGCAGGCAGAGAGAGAGTGGGGGGAAGCAGGCTCCCCGCTGAGCAGGGAGCCCGATGCGGGCCTCGATCCCAGGACCCTGAGATCATGACCTGAGCCAAAAGCAGAGGCTTTAACCCACTGAGCCACCCAGGCACCCCCTTTATTCCTTTAAAACTTCCTCAACCTACTGTCTACTCAACTGTTGAGGTGATACACAGCATCAGAGGTAGAAGATATTGTAATGCATTTTTACAGGTATGAATTATAAGTTCTAAACCTTTATCATTGATTTTAATGATTAAACTACAAAATCTTATAAGAGCTGAGGGTTTTTTTGTTTTGTTTTGTTTTAGATTTATTTATTTGACAGAGAAAGACACAGCAAGAGAGGGAACACAAGCAGGGGGAGTGGGTGAGGGATAAGCAGGCTTCCTGCTGAGCAGGGAGCCCAGTGTGGGACTTGATCCCAGGACCTTGGGATCATGACCTGGGCTGAAGGCAGATGCTTAACGACTGAGCCACCCAGGCGCCCCAGAGCTAAGATATTTTTTATATCCCTTCCCCACTGGATTCCTAAAGTGGATTTGGATTCTGGAGGACTGTGGGGGACCTGGACATTCCTACAGGTGACTCTGAGGCCCAGCCAGGCATGAGAGATACTGTTCTAAGCTTAAGGACATTAATCAAACAAAAAACAAAAACAAACACACACACAAACAAAATTCTCTTTTGAAAGCAGACTTCCTGTTAGCCTGAAGAGGCAGATCAATATTCCACTCCTATTTGTTAATTTTTTATTTTTTTTTATTTTTTATTTTTTTTATTTTTTTTTTTAAAGATTTTATTTATTTATTTCACAGTGGGAGAGAGATCACAAGGAGGCAGAGAGGCAGGCAGAGAGAGAGAGGGGGAAGCAGGCTCCCCGCCGAGCAGGGAGCCCGATGCGGGCCTCGATCCCAGGACCCTGAGATCATGACCTGAGCTGAAAGCAGAGGGTTTAACCCACTGAGCCACCCAGGCGCCCGTATTTGTTAATTTTTTAAAAAGATTTATTCATTTGAGAGAGAGAAAGAGAAAGGATGGGGGAGGGGCAGAAGGAAAGGGAGAGAGAGAATCCCAAGCAGACTCAACGATGAGTGTGGAGCCAGATCCCAGGAACCTGAGATCATGGCTGGAGGGGAAATTAAGAGTCAGACGTTCAAGCCACTGAGCCATCCAGGCGCCCCCTGTCTGTCCATCCTGAGACACATTGACAGCTTCGGTGCTGCCCCTTTCACCCTGTCCAGAGTAGTTCAGTAAGTGATAAATGAAGAGACTCCACTTCTCTTGGGGTTGAGGCAGCACCTTATTTTCCTCACTTAAGAAAATACTAGTGCTTCAAAATACTAGAGAAGTAGGCCCATTGCTTTGTGGAAGTCCAGAGCGAACATGAAGGAAATTTGGGCTAAAGAAACTTGGGAGTTGGCCTTAAAAAATGATTCCACAGCTTTTTTTCTCTTTTGGCCAGCTCACCAACGGACTGTTTACAAGGAGTATCTACCACTGATAACCATTTGGTTTGATCCTAGTGGCTTTATAAAGAGGTCAGATGGCTGAAAGAGGAGGAAGATAGTAAATGTAAGCTCATAGCAATCTCTGCCCATTACCAGTTTGTAGCATTCTTTGTGAGCTAGTTCATACAGGGAAATGCCTTTAAAATAACCATAGGCTTAGGGGACAAGGGCAAAACTGCCTAACCAGGTGTTGGGATTAATTTAGGAAAAAGCCAGCCGTTTTCATTTAACCTCTTTTTTTTTTTAAAAGATTTTATTTATTTATTTAAGATTTTATTTATTTATTTGACACAGAGAGAGACACAGTGAGAGAGGAAACTCAAGCTGGGGGAGTGAGAGAGGGAGAAGCAGGCCTCCCGCCGAGCAGGGAGCCCGATGCAGGGCTCGATGCAGGGCTCGATCCCAGGACCCTGGGATCATGACCTGAGCTGAAGCAGCAGCTTAACCAACTAAGCCACCTGGGCGACCCTCATTTAACCTCTTGAAAAGGTTTATGCATTGTCTTCCCCTGACCACAGAAGAAAACACAACTATAGGACGAATTATTCTTTGAATGTTCCATAAGTTATGAATATAATGACAGCGACAATAGAACTTGCACTGAGACTAAAGTTTAAGGAGCTTTAAAATATTTTTAGTTCTTTTCATCTGAAAGTGTTTAGACTATCTTCACAGGAGGCTTTTCAACAGTTTCCTTACTGGAAAGAGTTGAGAAGCTTTATAAGGCCAAGGTTACTAGGGTGATTTGGTTTTAAAATTGCCTTGGAGAGGGAGCTAAGGAGAGAAGAAATGAAGCAAGAGCTGTAAACACTTGTCAGCCGAGGAGGGCTACAAGGACAGAAACTGGGTTTTGTGGAGAAACAGCAGATAGATCTTACTCTACAGGTCAGATCTTTCATCCTCATGTCTAGAAATCAAGCTTGTTTATTTTGTGTACCTTGGAGAAGTAGGTATGTTCAAATGGCCCCCTCACAAGTCTCCTTAGCAGCCAAATGAGTCCAGTGGCCTTCAGCCAACTAACCCAAGGAGAACTTTAAAGTCAACCGGCAGCTACCTGTGAAACAAAATCCTGTAGCAGGAAGCCACACAAATAGAAAAGAAAATGCACCTGATTAAATGTAAGGACAGTAGTAGCCCTTGAGTTAGGTAATAGTAAGTATGTAACAAAAAGAGACAAAGAAGTACATGCAGAACGGTCCTTGAATCTGAGTCCAGTTTAGGAATCTATGCACTTGGTTAATATTTCTGAAGGACTGAGAATTCTACAAAGCAAAAATTTTCATAGAAAAGAGGCAGCATAACTGTGTCCACGGGATTAGATGGAAGCTTTCCAAGAAATAAAATCAGAGGCAGTTGAGTCCCCTCTCCTATATTCTTCTGGGCAAAATGAGCAGTGGTGGATCGTTCCAGTGGCAGCTTTGGCTGGAGTTGGTATTCAATGAGGACAGTCAATGCTCTTTCAAAAAGCCCCTGCCTTTACTGTGGCCCTCCTGAATGGCCTGCTGAGAAGGGTCTTGCAGAGCATAGGACTGAAACCAAAGCTAAGGCTTTCCCTTCTAGGGTCATTAACAGGGCAACACTGGGATAGGAAGTCTTCTTGTGCCTCGTTGTCCTGGGCTGTTCCAGGAGACGACTGAGAACGTTCATCTCCGAGGTTCTTCCCGGCTCTGAACTTCTGGGTCAAAGAAAAGGCAGGACAGGTGTCAACAGGAGAGGAGGACCTGGAATTCTGACCTGGAATCACTGGTACAGATTTTTAAATGGGGGAGGGGGCATATAACTCTCCTAAACACAGAGATTTCCTGATGACCTGACAAGTGCCTTGAGCCCAAGGTGCTCTCACCATAGAACCGCTTCTTGTCCTCCCTGCAAGCCTCTTCAAGTGACCTGAGGAGAGGTAAAGACCTTTATCAGGGAGCACAGGAGGCAAATCACAGAAAACTTTGTACCAGCATCAGGGACGTTATGCAGGCTCCTCGGTGGAGCGTGCCCCCCTGCGCCCGCCCCGACCCCAGGCACAAACCACATCAAAACCGACTCAGGATTGTGCTGGATGATTTTGCAATTGTTTGTTTAGACAACAAACCAACCTGATTCCCACACTTGCGCTTCTCTTTTACTGTCAGCAAAGTCGAGTCCTGACCTGTCTCTGCCAAATCCTGCGCGGAGACCTTCAAGGCTGTAACTTCCGATACTTCAATACATCTTCAATTGTGGGACGGGAGAGGAGGGACGCACATCTGTATTTTTTGTTTGTTTGTTTGTTTGTTTGGTTGGTTGGTTGGTTTTTTGGGGGGGGGTGTTGTTTGTTTTGGACCCAGTTCAGAGGCTATTTAGATATGGAGAGGATGCAGCAGGAAGGCTTGTTACCCAAAATCTGCCAGAGCGATGTGTGGCTCTGAAGTGAGGACATCCAAGAGGCCGTGAGGCTGGTAGCGCAGCGGGCCCTCGGCGGTCGCTATGGCACAGTGTCCAGACCACGCAGGCCAGCGACCGGCCGCGTTGACTGGAGGCTGCGGATTCCGCGCTTCGGGGAAATGGGGTTGCGGAGCGGGCGGGATGGCAGAGGAGGTGGCAGGTTGCCGAGTGACTCACACGAGCCCTCCGGTGCACGTTTCTCCTGCTGCTCCGTTCCGGGTCTTGGCAGCTGCAGGGGGCCCCGACATCTCCATGGACGCTGTCCCCACCTCTGTAAAAGGGAGCGATGGAAAGTGCCGCTCCAGTCGCCCAACTTGACGAAGAAACTTCCGTCCTTCGGGTCATTTCTTTGGAGGAGAGGTGGGGTGTACTGCCCTCCTTGGCCATAAACCACGTTAGAGGCAGAACAACGCGCGATCCGCTGAGGTGTGTGACCCGCCGCCGCGACCTGTCAGGACTGTCCCAGGGCAGCTCCCTCTCCGGGGCGGGGGTGGGGGGTGTAGAGAACTGAAGGCGATTCTCGAAATCGCCGCGCGCTTCCTCCACTCCTCCTTCAGTCCCTAGAGCCTCGGGGCCAGGAGGGCGCGCCGCGTCATCTTCCCCCCGCCGCCGCCCCGGCCCGGGCCGCGGGGAAAGTTGCCGTGAGGACCCCTGCCCCG
>LNAC01000141.1:791509-923917 GCA_002007465.1 Ailurus styani | reverse complement strand
CCCGGACCCCACCACGCTGTGCCTCATCGCGGCCGAGGCCGGCCTTTCCGAGGAGGAGACCCAGGTGAGCCCGGCGCGCTCCCCACCCCGCTCCCACGCCCCCTGCCCGCCCGGCCGTCTCCGACTTGCCGTCGCTTCGGCCCGCGCCCCGCGAGCCCGGACGCCGCCGCGCTCCCACCGCCGCACCCCGGCGTCCGGCTCCGCGCGCCCCGTCTGCCCCGTCAGCCCCAGGCCGCGGGGGCTCCCCCAGGGACCGCTCAGAGCCCTCGCGACCGTCCTTCCTTCTCCGCGCGGCGCTGCTCTCCCCTGCAGGCCGGGAGAAGCGCGCCATCCCCGGCCGCCTCTCGCCTCTCTTCGCCCTCCTCCGCCAGCCCAGTTTCTCCCCCGGGCTGAGAGCGAAACCTTCCGAAGAGGCGCCCTGTGCGCGCTCCGAGCCCCCCGTTCTCAAGCCTGTTCTCGAGCGAGCGTGTCGGCGCGAAGGGGCTTTAGCCGTCCGCTGCAAATTCAGCCCTCGGTTTGGCCAACGGGGAAACTGAGGCCAAGAGGGAGAGTTGCCAGGATCGCAAGGGTCTTTAAGCTTGCTCTTCCCGCCGTATCACGCTGCAGCTTCCCCGTAGCTGCAGAGCTACGATTGTAGATAACCAGGGAGAGTTCATATTTTTAAATCCCCGGGCTCTAAGATGTAGTCTTTTACTGGAGTTTTCCAAGGAAAGCATCTGACATTACAACCGAAGGGAGTGGAAGCAGATATCCCCTTAAGTGCGCTGATTGATTTATCTATTTTTTATTTTATGTTATTTTTTCAGTGATCCAAGATTCATTCTTTATCTATTTTTAAAAGCTCCTATGTTATTCGGAATATTGTTTAGGGTAGAGAATGCAACACTGCCCGTGATTATTAACCTCCAGGAGCAATGTTGGCTCCTTCAGCTGACTTTAAAAAACAAACAAACAAAAACAAAAACAAAACCCTATCCAGAGTTTACTCTGACTTCTATTCTCCCCCTTGGTCGTGGAAAGACAATTAATTACGCATGTTACTACTACTTGGAACTGCCCTAGCATCTCTCCCAAGGGAGCCCAAAGCACATCCACACCTCTAGTCTCAGCTCTAAAGCAGAGATGGTCTTATTTTTCCCATTTCACAGACCAGAGCATCAGGCACTTTGACCTCTCCTCACCTTGAACCATACTCAGCTGAGGCTTAAGAGCTTGTAATGGGTGCCCCAGGATATCCTAGAACCAAGACCCTGGACCCCAAGCCTAAAATGATTTTTACTAATTAAGCCAGATGCACTTTGGAGAATTTGCCCACCGAAAATCCTCTCATCCCTAGGTCACACAGAAAGTCAAGCATATCCGTTTTTAGCAAAGGGAACAGCTGTCGGACTAACCAGAACCAGAACTTAATGGAAGGTGATTTAATGTAACCCAAGTCCAGCAGTTCAAGTTTCCTGGAACCCCCTGAGGAGGCGGCTTGCTGAAGCTTTCTCACTTAAAATCCCACACTATATTTAGAAAAGAGGAGTGATCAGAGAGATAATAATAACGTGTCTTTTACAAAGGCTGCAGATTTATTGTGGGCACAGTGCCAGCCAGGGGTCCAAGCTCCGCTCAGCCTCTGCCTCTCCCACGCTAAATCACCCTCACCGGTGAGGCAGAATAATTACGTTGCCCTCTGTGATGGCTGAGACTTACCAGCTATTGTGCCAGGGGCCCTCCAAGTAGTAAGTCATTTGTCACAACAGGGCTGTGTGGTAGGTAGCATTAGCCCAGCAGGACAGATAAGAGAACCAAGGCACAGAAAGGTTGAATAACTGGCCCAAGACCACAACTAGGAAGTAACAACAGAGCTAGGATTTGAACCGTGGCAGTCTGGGTCACAATCCAGGCTCCTCTAACTACCTTGTTGTCTTCATAAAGAGAAAGAATGGGACCGACTAGGGGATGGAGGTGAGGATTGAACATTCCATTTCTGTTGTATTTCTTCCCAGAAAAAAAAAATCCATGTATTACATGAGAGTCATCCTAGCTATGATCAATCTTTCCTTGAGTCTCACCTTCTGTTAAAGAACTGAAATGAAATCAGGTGAGGGGCAGGAAGAAAGAAAGGGCGCCTCATTCTTCTTCTGATCGCGGTCCACCAAGTCAGACTTCTGACGGCAGGTTCAGCTGTCCCCCTTCCCCCCGCAGCCACTCTCCATTGCCCCCTCCCACCGTCCTCAAGTGAACAAATGATAGATGCAGCCCTGAAATGAAATGGGTGTAGGGGTGAGTCAGCCTCAGAGCAGGGCCGCTGGTTTCCTTTTCCTGCCACAGGCCGGCACCTTCTTCCTCTCTGAGGCTGCCACAGCTCTGCTTGCCCCTCTGCCTTCCTGTGTAGACCCGCAGGGGAGCGTCAGAGAGCCCAGAGCTCAGAGGGAGGCAACATTTAGTAAGTTCAGGGGAAGAGGATTCCTCAGGGTGTCCATCCTTTGTCACCCCTTACTTGGTTGGGTCCCATTTTCCAACCTCCTATCCTTTCCACCCAAACTCTTTCCCAGCTCACGGCTTAGTAAGAATGGTTTTTTCTTTAAACTTCTCAAACAACATATATCTAATTTAGAGAGGGGGAGGGGTAGAAGGAGAGGGAGAAAGAGAATCTGAAGCAGGTTCCATGCCCAGTGAGGAGCCCAACATGGGGCTCGATCTCACAACCTGGAGATCATGACCTGAACTGAAATCAAGAGTTGGACACTTACCCGACTGAGCCACCCAGGCACCCCCTCAAATAACATTTATCTTTTTAAAAGTGTCTTCTGGAGATATAATGCCCAATGGTGAACTTTCAGGCATAAATAAAATTCTTTTATAACAGGCTTTGCAGGGACTGTAAATAACTCCGTGAAGGCCAGGGTCTACTGGGCCTACATATAAGCTGCATCTGGTATCAGCAGCATCCCGCTTCTAGTCTTTATCTGTGTTGCCCCTTTCCACAGGGAGAGCTCTCCAAAGCCAAAATAATATTTATTTCTTATGCCTGATCCCTCACCCTGACACCACCCACCTCCAGAATCAGAGTCATATTCTTCATTTTCCTAGAACAAATAATACTTTAGTAGAAGAAAAATAAGCACGAGATGCTCCTTTGAGATAACTAGAGCTGATTCACATTGCTGGTACTTTGGCAAGGGGCAGGAGGGACTAGAAGTTTGAAACATTCTCTGGAGGCTTTGACTACCTCTTCGTAACTGTCCCACTATAGGACAGTGTTCTCTGCTGTTGGGGGGGACACCTGTAGGAACCTGGAGTGAGGTGAAGGGAGTTCTAACATTAATAACTTTTTTAGTTCCATTTGCTCGGATCCTAGGATGGGTTTTGTTTTGTTTTTTCTCATGGCAGTAATAAGATATCTCCTACATTTAAATTAGATAAGCCTTGCAGAATCCCAACCTCTGTGTCTTTTATTATTTTGAAGTCAGTGGTAGAAGGGGCTGGGAAAGGTCTTTTATCAGTCCCTGGGGAGGTCAGGAAGATCTGGCATTTTCTATGATCACAAATTCTCGCCCAGTGTAGCTGGCCTTGGTTCTTAGGGAGGTGCCCGGTATCTTTATCTCCTCTTAATGCGCTGGGACTATTCCCAGAACTCCGTGGTTTTAGTTGTTGGACATTTTATCAGTGGAATAAAGACCTCGAAAGGTCTCCCCCCAAAAGGAACAAAATGTTAGCTACTAGAGAAAAGGACAGGAACAGTGTTATTTTGCCTCCATCCCTCCCCATCAGAGTGTCTAATTATCATCTGTTCACTCAGAGTAAATAAATCTCCATCAATGGGGTGAGGTAATGAGGGCATTCATTTATAAGCCAGTGAGGGATGAATGCCTTTCCCAGGGGATGACTGAAACAAGGAAGAGAAGAATAAAGCCAGGTGGAAAATTTGTATTGACGTGAGTGAGACGTGATAAGACTCAGCTCTGGAGGGGAAAAGAAGCAAGCAAGGTGTTTGATGGTTTTTGTTGGACAGCAACTCATTTGCCAAGTTATTACATACATACCTGATTTAAAATATGTATCTTTATTTTTTTTAAATATGTATCTTTAGAAAATCGTTCCGCTTTTCTTGACCCTCGTCCCATCCGCCAGCGCTAGGGTTCGCTTTGTTAGGCATGTGGATGCCAACTCTCCAGTTCACAAATGTGGTCCTCGCCAAAGTTGTTTTTGGTAACTGTACATTAATATTCATTACTAGCATAAAGATATGGGTGGCTCTTCTGAATGAGGCCAGCTCATTTTGTCTTAAATGAATCCTGATAGAAAATGAGACTTTCCTCCTCCAAGTTTTAATTAGTCAGTCTTTAAAACTTTGCCATGTATTCAGTGGCAGTAACGGGAAATCCTATTGAATCAGACCTTGTAGCCCCCAAACCCCCACAGAGCTACCTCATTAGTGAAACTGGCACCATGCAGCTCTCAAATATTCACATCTCACAAAAGAGACCATGGATTTAAGGAAGGCCCAGATGCGATGCTTCTAGACATGGTACCTTGCCTTTTACTGTGCTACTGAGGGGTGGTGGATTCTGCACGCAGGAGACAAGGAGACCCAGGCTGGCAAATAGGTTGGGCTGTGGATCAGGTTGGCCAGGAGGAAACTGGTTTTTTTTTTAAGAAACAATGTTGAGGAGGGACTAGTGAGGAAACAGAAGCAGCAGGGAGTGATCCTCATGGGAACAGATGAGTCAGAGGGCCCTGTGGGAAGCCAGACCTCAGGCTTTATTCTCCTGTGTTTCCCAGCCTTTCACACATCATACCAAACATTGGGAATAATGATATTTCATGTCACACTGGGACAAACAGGCAAGTTGCTTGGGTGGGTGACCACCAGGGACTCTGCAGTCCTGGGCCCTGACAATAGGCAGCTCTATGGTGATCAGTTGGCTATGAGAACTTAAGGAAGCAGCCCTGTGCTAGGAGCAAAGGATGTGATCAGTGATGATAATATAAATACATCTCTGCTTTCATGGATCTTATATTCTAGAAGAAAATGTAGACTAAAAGCAAGTGAATAAACATAGTAATTGCAGATAGTAAAAGTTCTGTGAGGGTAACAAAGTATTAAAATAAAGAATAAGGAGATGGGTGGAGAACCTAGTTTAGGTTCTCACAAAGTGGTTAAGGAAGACTTCATTGAGAAAGTTCTTTTTAAGCTGAGACCTGAGAATGAGAGGGAGATCATCAGATAATGAATGAAGATAGAAGATGCTAAGTATAGGAAATAGCATGTGCAAAGGTCCTGGGGCAGGGAAGGTAAGTGTCACAGTGAGAAAAACCATCACTGTGGACACATTCATTTCCGCTTGGACCGCGGAGGCTACCTTTTAGAAAAGGAAGGGATGTTCTAACTTCCCAGTACATGACAGGTAATTTTGCACATTTCCCTCCTCCAGAAATGGTTTAAGCAGCGTCTGGCTCAGTGGCGGCGGTCGGAAGGCCTACCCTCAGAGTGCAGATCCGTGACAGACTGAGGAGATGGTGGGTGCTGGCAGCTGCCCTCCATGAAGACCATCCACCGTTTCTCTCCTCGGCTTAACCCAGCTTTTCGGTGTTTCAGTGCAGTGCTGTGTGTTCCATTGTTGGCTGTCCTGCTATTTAACACAATGTTGTATTTTTTTAATGTACATAACCAGAAAAGAAAGTAACCGTAGGAAACTCTCTGTAGCGTCTGTGTAAAGCAGTGGCTTGGCTGGGAAGTGGTGGGGCTTGCATTTCCTTTTGGGTCTTGATTATAGATGGTGTGAAAATCATCTAAGTTTGCCTTTTACCATCCATTTCAGAGTCGGCAAGGCCTCTGTTGAAAACATAACATGAGGGGGAAGCATTTCCTTCTGATTCTACTTCCCTAAGTTGTTTTCCTTATGTTGCAGTAATACATTAAGATTGAGTAAGAATACAGAGGGACATTTGAGTCCAATTTCATAAAGCAGTTCCTTGGATTATTAGCTGCATTCACTTGGAAAGAACCCAGAAATTACAACTGGCAGAAAACCAAGTAACCAGGAAAAAGATCCACCGAAGTCTTCAATTTACCTTATTTAAATGTATTTGTTAAATTTATTTTACTAAACAAAATGAACTGCTTTTTGTCTCTGAAATGATGTTCTAAATAAAATAAAAACTTTTTTTGTTGAAAAGGCACTGGGTCCTCGGCAGATTTTTAACTGAATAATCCATGTAGCAAAGAAAAACAGAATAGCTCTAACATAGGAGCGGACTGACAAAAGAGCTGTCGTTTCTCAAGTCCTTGCTACTCAAAGTGTGGTCCTGACTGGCATCCTCAGCATTAGCTGCAAGGTTCTGAGAGAGGCAGACTCTCGGACTCCAGTGCAGACCAACTGAATCAGAATCTGCATTTTTAACAAGGTCCCCAAGTGTTCTGTAGGCACATGGAAGTATGAGCAGTGTTGTTTTCTCACAGACCCTATAGGCACTTTGCATCCATCTTCTATTATAGCACATTATTTTTGAAAAGATTTTATTTATTTATCTGACAGAGAGAGCACACGCGCGCATAAGCAGGGGGAGCGGCAGGCAGAGAGAGAGAGAGAAGCAGGCTTCCCCCTGAGCAGGGAGCCCAATGTGGGACTCAATCCCAGCACCCTGGATCGTGACCTGAGCTGAAGGCAGACACTTAACCGACTGAGCCACTCAGGTTGCCCCTCGTGATAGCACATTTAATGTCTTTTTTTTTTCTTTTTTAAAGATTTTATTTATTCATTTGACACAGAGAGAGAGATTACAAGTAGACAGAGAGGCAGGCAGAGAGAGGAGGAAGCAGGCTCCCCGCTGAGCAGAAAGCCCGATGTTGGCCTCGATCCCAGGACCCCGAGATCATGACCTGAGCCGAAGGCAGCGGCTTTAACCCACTGAGCCACCCAGGCGCCCACATTTAATGTCTTAATGGTCTTACTAGTTAAAAGTGTGTTTGATTGGGGTGCCTGGGTGGCTCAGTCAGTTAAGTGTCTGACTCTGGGTTTTGGCTCAGGTCATGATCTCACAGGTGGTGAGAGAGAGCCCTGAATCAGGCTCTGCACTCAGTGGGGAGTCTGCTTAAAGATTCTCCCTCTGCCCCTCCCACCCCCCCAAATAAATAAATCAATCCTTTCTTTTTTTCTTTTTCTTTTTTCTTTTTTTTAAAGAAAATAAATCCTTTCTTAAAAAGTGTGTTTCACTGCATGGGACAATAACTTGACCATAATGGATTAACCAAATAGGCTTTTTGTTTCTTTCTTTCTTTATTTTTTTGTTTCTTTCTCTAATTGATTGTTTTTACTTGAAACATTAGCAAGTAAGTGCTTCTCTAATGTTGTCAAGGACCTATGGTCATTCTGTCTCCAGCTATGCTATCTTTAACTTGTAGCTTTTGTTTTCATGGATACAAGGTAGATGCTTGGCCATTGAGCCTGCATTTCAAGCAAAAAAAAAAAAAGGGGGGGGTGTATGGGGGGAATGCCAGTGGAGTTTCTGACCTTTAAAAAAAGGTTTCCTGGAGGCCCCCACCTGGCAACTGTCACTTACATCTCATTGGCCAGAACTGAGTCCCATGCTATTCCTAACTGCAAGGGAGCCTAGGAAAGTGAACATTTTCTTTTTAAGATTTTATTTATTTATTTGACACAGAGAGAGAGATTACAAGTAGGCAGAGAGGCAGGCAGAGAGAGGAGAGAGGAGGAAGCAGGCTCCCCGCTGAGCAGAGAGCCCAACGCGGGCCTCAATTCCAGGACCCAGGGATCATGACCTGAGCCGAAGGCAGCGGCTCTAACCCACTGAGCCACCCAGGCACCCGGAAAGTGAACATTTTTAATTGGGGATATTGCTGCCTTGAGCAAAATCAGGGTTCTGTTTGTAAGAAAGAAGGGGAGAGGGGCATCTGGGTAGCTCATCTGGTTAAGTGTCTGCCTTTGGCTCAGGTCATGATCCCAGGGTCCTAGAATGGAGCCTCACATCACGATCCTGGAATGGAGCCTCACGTCGGGCTCCCCATTCCGTGGGGAGTCTGCTTCTCCCCTCTCCCTCTGTCCCTCCTCCCCTACCCCAACTTGTGTTCGCTCTCTCTCAAATAAATAAATAAAATTTTAAAAAGAGAAAAAAGAAGGGGAGGATGGATATTAGAAAGGCCACTGGCAGTGTCTGCTAACCCAGCCTGAAATGACACTGGTCTACACTTTTTTTTTTTTAAGTAGGCTCCACACCCAGCACAGAGCCCAGTGTGGGGCTTGAACTCAGTACTCCGAGATCAAGAGTTGAGATCAAGAGTCCAATGCTTAACTGACTGAGCCACCTAGGCACCCCATCACTGGTCAACACTTCTGAACTCTGACCTATAATGCAGGCACAATTTTTTTTAGATCTTTAAAATAAAGAGTCTAGAATAAGAAACACTAACAGTTATTCAGAATATAAATGTTTATAAGAACCAACTAAACACTCTTGGCAAACTTCCTCTCCTTATACCTTAAAACATTTCTTCTATAAATAACACACATTGACCCAGGGTCTGAAAGAGTAACCCTCCTCTGGTATGTTCGTTCCCCTGCAACCTAAAGAGTGGTACCCTGAGCATTTCTCAGCACCCAGGACTGGAGGCTGATATCACTTTCTGGAAAGAAGGCAAGAAACAAAAGGGGAAAGGTGGAGATGAGGCAGGAATGTGTGCACATAATAAATACCTGCACAGAGAGAACATTCTTTACCTTTCAAAGCACTTTCATATCTTTAAAAAAAAAGTGATAAAAATAAAAGGTGGGGGGTGCCTGTGTGGCTCAGTTGGTTAAGCAACTGCCTTCGGCTCAGGTCATGATCCTGGAGTCCCTGGATCGAGTCCCGCATCGGGCTCCCAGCTCCATGGGGAGTCTGCTTCTCCCTCTGACCTTCTCCCCTCTCACGCTCTCTCTCACTCTCTCTCTCTCTCTCCTAAATAAATAAATAAAATCTTAAAACAAAAACAAAAAACAAAGCACTTTCTTTTTATTTTCATTCATTTATTTATTTGACAGAGAGAGACAGCGAGAGAGGTTGGAACACAGGCAGGAGGAGTGGGAGAGGGAGAGGCAGGCTTCCCACTGAGCAGAGAGCCTGATGCGGGGCTCGATCCCAGGACCCTGGGATCATGATCTGAGCCGAAGGCAGATGCTTAACAACTGAGCCACCCAGGTGCCCCAACAAAGCACTTTCATAGACACAGACTAACAGGGAAAAAAATAACTGTGGGCGAAGCAGATGCAGAGCACAGGGCTGTACCCATATCAGGCCCTGAGAGGGACGATAAACCAGGTCTCAGACCCACATCAGACATCTTCCTAGCTCACCAGAGACGTGTTTCAAGAACAATCCATCCAGGACAAGAAGACTTAACCAGCTGGGCCGAGAGTTTGCCAGAAGCATAGTGTGTGACAGAAGGATCACTTCCTGTGCTCCTCAGGCCCAAGAGTCAAGCGTCCTTGACTGGCACGCGCTGGGAGAAAATTAGATTCTGTGTCCTTTTAATTAATTAACCAGTTTGTTTAAACAAGTGCTAAGTTTTTATTTATTCATTTCTTGCCTTTGAAGTACTCCTTCATGACATCCTGGACTGAGAGTCTTTGCTGTGGTCCTTAACTACCACACAACCACAACCCATCATCTTGGTTTTCCGGAAGCCTACCCATTCCCCTAGCAGGCCGTTGTCATCAGCCTTCATTAGGTGCATCTGGTGTTCTGCACAAAGGGCCTCCCCCAACCTGACACACACAGGCTCGTCACTGGTGGATGTGGCATGCAAGGGTGGGTGGGCTTGGTGCTTGTCTGGGGCTCCGGCAGCTGGGGCCGGACCCTCCCAGACCAGGCCCTCCCAGACCAGGAGGGTCTCCAGCCCCATCCTACCCTCTACTACTTGGCCAGCTGCGGAGCCCTCCTTGCCCCGGGGACGGGGTGGGGACAGGCGGAGTGGAGGTGAATCTCCAAGGCTCAGCAGTAGCACAGAAGGAGCCAATGGCCTTTTCAGTGTAGATTTACTCACTGTACTGACCTTCCTGAGTTGACTTTTTCAACTGTAATACGAGGTTGGCAATATCCTACCTCGAAAAAAGCATGTTGTAAATAGGAATAATAATCACTATCACTGCAAAGTACTAATGAGAATGGGACAAGGATTATTGTGATGCTTGAGAGGTCATAATGAAAGCCCGGAGCTCTGTGTTTTATGATCAGGAGTCTCTTCTGGACACGCAGGGCCACACACCAAAGTGGTAACACCCATCCCAGACCCAGAACAATCATCCAGTCCCTCTTCCTTCCCTTGTGTCCGGGTTCTGCTGTTGCAGATGGTACTGGCTACTTAGACTGATCATTACGCCAGCCCCCTTCTCTGTTGCCACCTTTCTCTAGCAAGGCTGTAGAGGCTAAAATACTGAAATACTCCCATTTCCATTCTCACTGGAGACTGGTTGGTTGTGTGACATGGTCCTGCCACAGAGGCTTAGGGTGAAGCCCTGGGTGGGGGTGAGGAGGTGGGAGGCTTTGGGGAGAGGGTTCACACTTCTTGTAAAGAGGATGGGGGCAGCCAGCTCTGTTTTTTCTTGCTTGCCTTGAGCCAGGTTCATTTGCTTTTGGTTTTGTTTGGTTTTTTTTTTTTTAAGATTTTATTTATTTATTTGAGAGAGAGAGAGAGAGCATGAGAAGGGAGAAGGTCAGAGGGAGAAGCAGACTCCCCATGGAGCTGGGAGCCTGATGCAGGGCTTGATCCAGGGACTCTGAGATCATGACCTGAGCCGAAGGCAGTTGCTTAACCAACCGAGCCACCCTGGTGCCCCCCCCCGCCCCGTTTCATTTGTTAATTGCAGAAATAGAGATGACCAAAAAAAGAGAAACAATAAAACCAACAAAATCTGTAAAAATTATCCATGATCCCACCACCCAGAGGAAACCAGTATAATATATTGAAGGGAGATGCATTTTTGATGTTTTATATCAAAAGTCCCCAGGACCCCCTTCTTGGGTGTGATTAATTGGCTAGAACAGTTCACAGAATTCAGGAAAACAGTTTACTCACTGGATGACCAGTCTATTATCAAGAATTCAGTTCATGGAAGATATAGGGGTGGGGTCCTGGGGTTCCATGCCCATTCTGGGCACACCACACCTTCCAGCACCTCCTGGAAGCTCTGTGAATCTTGTACTTTGGGGCTTTTCTGGAGGCTTCATTATGTAGACACGATTGATGAAATCTTCAACTTTCAGGAAAGCTCTAGTCCACAATGGCCTTGCCTTGGTGATCCTTCAGGGGATGGGGAAGAAACCGCTGGAGCCGTGTTTATGGCTCACAGTGGACTGAAGAAATGTTCGTTTCTGTCTGCTCTCTTCTTGTAAAGGGGTGACAACATCCCTTTACCTTTGGGGAACTCCTCCCACTTTGTGTGGTCCTTGTGGAGCAGTTACAGCACCACACATGTTCCCCATCCAGGACCAAGGCTGGCCAATCACAGCGCCATCTCCCTGCACACACAGGGACTGAAACAAGGTATGGGCTCTTGACTTCATGTGGGCCCAAGTTCTTCACCAGAGTTCCCCAGCTGGAACTGGAGGGGTAATTCTCTATTGTGCACTTGATGGAGAGTTAGATGAATAGAGGCCTGGGGTTGCAGGCAGCCATCTACCCAACCACACTGAGAAGGGCACACTGTTGTGAAAGAGAATGAAGCCAGGCAGAGATGGGAGTTTCAAAGAGAAGAAGAGGAAGAGGTCGGGTCCTGAGGCCCCGGTTCCCACTCTTCCCTTGGGCTACCCCAGCCCTCCTGGCTCTGTGAACTAAGGAATTCTCTTCTTGTTGTGTATCTGTCATTTGCACAAGAGGAACCCTGACAATGTCAGAGTAAAGAAAGGAAGAGACAAATGCATGGAAGGAGGACTATCAGCTACTAGAATCATTAAGAATCCAGGAGAGGGGCACAGTCGGTTAAGAATTGGTGGGTGGCTCAGTCGGTTAAGTGTCTGCCTTCAGCTCACATCATGATCCCAGGGTTCTGGGATCCAGTCCCAGATCCGGCTCCCTGCTCAGCAGAAAGCCTGCTTCTCCCTCTTCTTCCACTCCCCCTGCTTGTGCTCCCTCTCTGTCTCTGTCAAATAGATCAAAAAAATCTTTAAAAAATAATAAAACTAATAAGAATTTTTAAAAAAGAATCCAGGAGAAGCAGGGAATCCAAGCAAAGCAAAACAAAACAAACAAACAAACAAAAAAACCAAAAAACCAAAACAAAAACAAGAAACCAAACCAGGAATTTACAGGCCAACAAACCTTGAAAATAATTGGGCAGAGTACCAGATTTTTCTCAATTGATGGAGACTTGAGAAAAAAATGAGTTTTGCACATTAAAGGACAAGATGACAAGTAGATAATTTATGGTATGGACATCGAGGACATACTTTTTTGAACTGACAAGATGTTGTGGGTGACGTTTTGCCACTCTCTCTTAACCCTTGCTATCTCCAAGTAGAATTTTGCTCCCCAGAGTTCACTGTCCACTAAAAGGTCATTTTAAGACTCTTTCAAGTGTATCACTGCCCAAATTCAATGCCAGACTATCTTGCTATAACAATGGCAATAAGAAAAATAATTTGAACCTTCACATTCTTTTCCCATGATGGAAGTACTGAGAGGTAGTGAAGTGGACAGAAGTCAGGCAAAGATCTGGGACATTAGTCATTGCTTCTGTTGGCAGGGAAGAATAAGATTTGGGGTTTGATGAAGCCTGGGGCTGTGTTGCTGTGCTCTACATAAACAATTATAGGCATGAAGAAGTAGAGGCTTCTAGAGATCTTCTCCCTTCTTCACCATCATTTGTATGCTTAAAAGTATTCTTAAGTGCTGTCACACTGGGGATATGCTCCTGTAAATATAGATTTCGATGTAGCTTCTTATAAGAGTTTACCACCTTAACTTAGAAAAACATAAGAAACATTAGATTTGAATCTCGATTTATGTAACTCATCTAACTACGTACATACAATGGTAAACTGACTCATAGTTCATATGACTCATCCTTGGAGTTCCTGATTAGCAATGCAGAAGGATTTTGTTTTTCTTCTTCTTCTTTTTTTTTAATAGATAGAGAGTGAAAGAATATGAGCAGGGAGAGGGAGACAGAGAATCACAAGCAGACTCCCTGATGAGCTGGGAGTCCAACATGGGGCTCAATCTCACAACGCCGAGATCATGACCTGACCTGAAATCAAGAGTCAGTCACTTAACCAAATGAACCACCGAGGTGCCCCGAGAAGGATTTTCTTAATCTTTCTTCCAGATGGAAGCTCACTCCCCCCATTCCTTTCTTAAAAAGTACTTTATATGGGAATTTGGCATTGTCTGGGAGTGAAGAAGGCAAGTTTCTGGGGACAGTGACCCTAAGGATCAGAATCCTCTGGGCCACAACTGTGAAAGATAATTCAGAAGCCTAGAATCTTTCTAAGATATAGAATGTATATTCATGTATGAAAGAGAGTGCACATGTATATTTGGGTGGCTAGAGGCAAGTGCAGAGAATTCTGTGTGTCCCCTCAGCCCTTCTCCCTGTCTTCCTATAGTTTTATCTGAGGAGATGGCTGCCCAGCTAAAGACTAGCTTTTCTCACCTCTCTTCCAGTTAGGTTTTTTAGCCAGCCTCCAAGATGCCTCCAATGATCTCTTCCTCCTGCTGTTCACACCTTTGTATAGTCCCTTCCCACACTGTACCAGGATTGGTCTGTGTGACCAGTAAAGAAACAGAAATGATGATGTGTCACTTCTGAAATTGGGTTAAAAGACACTGCAGCTTCTCTCTCTCTGCATCTGTCTCTCTTTGGGATTGTCTTCCCTCTGCGGGAAGCCAGCTGCCATGTGGAGCAGCCCTAGGGAGACGCCCATATGGCAAGCAACCAAGACCTCCAGACAACAGCTAGTAAGGACAGAGGTCTGCCTACAACCACGTGAGTGAGCTTGGAAGTACATCCACCAGCCCCTGTCAAGCCTTCAGATAACAGCAGCCCTTGAGATATAACCTACCAAGCTAAGCTGACCCTTAAAATGTTTGTTGTTCTAATCTGCTAAACTTTGGGATAATTGGTCTTGCAGCAATAGAGAACTAAAGCACTAGGTGTGGCTAAGGAAGTGATGTGTACTACTTGTGGGTCATGCCTCTAAAAAGAATAATGTGCCCTCTTGTTTCTCTTCCCACTTCCCCTGAACTAGGATATGACTATGATAATGAGCTGTCTCAGATCATGTAGATGACAGTGATACCCTAGGTTTTGAAGGGCAACAAAACAGAAGGAGCCTGGATCTCTGTGTTCTTCAGAAAAACCACGTTTAGCTGCATTAACAACTGACGGCCAACCAGTAGCTTAAAAGCAATGCTTTGTTTCTCCCACAAATCTGCTACAGCTCTGAGAAATTTTTCAGAATGGCTGTCCTTCATAGTAATAATGTTTCCTTGCAAATATCAGTGAAAGGGAAAACGTGGGCAACCAAATGCTTCTGTGGCACACCTCACATTTCACTGACTAAAGCAAATTGCAAGACCCTCTCTAACCCCAACAGGGCAGAGAAGTACAATCCTCCCTTATTTTCAGAGAAAGAAGACTGGAGATGTTTTTTAGCAACAGAACTAATATCTACCAAAGCACTGAACACCATCAAGTCATCACATCAGTCCTGGACTCCTATCTGGGAAGGATCCTAATAGAGAAATAAACTTTTATTTTCATAAAGTCATAGCGTTTGGGGATCTCATTATAGAGCCTATCCTGTTTCCTAAACAATAAAAGCATATAGCTTTAAAGAATGGATCTAGGACCTGCCTATCTATTAACTGGTTTTAAAGTTATTGACAGGGCGCCTGGGTGGCTCAGTGGGTTAAAGCCTCTGCCTTCGGCTCAGGTCATGATCTCAGGGTCCTGGGATAGAGGCCCGCATCGGGCTCTCTGCTCAGCAGGGAGCCTACTTCCTCCTCTCTCTGCCTACCTGTAATCTCTCTCTGTCAAATAAATAAAATCTTTAAAAAAATAAAATAAAGTTATTGACAAAGAAAGTGAAGACACACAAACGGATAATCCTATTTTCTCTTCCAGATCCACTCTCCATCCTTTTCTACCCATTCTGTGGCCAAGGAGGGTGACATTTACAGATTGCCTGAACCAAGCTCCCTTCCTTCTGACTGCTGGTTGAGTTTACCCAATGATACTCACTACCAGGAAGATCAGAGGATACAAGTAAAATAATGTCAGTGTATTTTTGCCCTGTCTCTGTCTATCCAAAGTCATGGTTTGGCAGTGATTATGTTCTTCCAGCCAAGGCCATAGTTTCTGGCAGGAGGCCCTCCCCAAGCTATGGATCTCTCCAGTTTCCAATAACATCTGCCTTTCCCTTACCCGTTCCAAGCCTAGGAGTAGTAATTGGTATTCGCCTTAATATTTCACTCCCCCTTGTTGGTTTCCCGTAATACTATCACATCTTTGTAGAGCCCGTTCATTAATCATCTGCAATAAACTCTGCCATCTATTTCCTGTCAGTACCCTGACCAATACAATGCTTCTCCCTCAAATTATAGCTATTAGTCAAAACAACCAATGACATAAAAAATGGGCAGGTATGATGACCTTTTGGATCAACAATATAATCATCAAACAGGCATTACCACCCAGATCTCACGGTGTGTAGGAAAGATATCCCCATTATTGGCATCATCACCATCAGGTGAGAAGCCAATTGGCATCTCAAATATTTGTGACTCTCCCAAGTCATTCTAGCAAAAAGCTCTCTGACATACTTATTCCAAAATTAAAGCTTATCCCCAAATATCTCCATTATTCATTTCAAATATCACTGGCTTACCAACTTAATTCCTTAGCTGGAGTTCCATTGAGTTCAGCCAGGAAGCTCTGAATTAGGATGGAATTTGCCAGGTTTCTGTTTGAACAAGATTCAGGGAGCCTCCAAAAATCCCACAGGCCACAAAGAATACTGTTTGCAGCCCAACTCATTCCATGGTGAGGAAAGAAAGAGAGAAAGAGAACGGAGGAGGGAGATATGAAGAGAAAGAGGGAGAGGAAAAAGGAAGGAGGGAGGGAAGGAAAGAAAGAAAAAAGAAAGAAAAGAAAGAGGGACACCTGGGTGGTTCAGTCTGCCTTTGGCTCAGGTCATGATCCCAGGGTCCTGGGATTGAGTCCAGTATTGGGCTCCCTGCTCAGCAGGGAGCCTGCTTCTCATTCTGCCACTGCAGTTCCCCTGCTTGTGTACATGCTCTCTTTCTGACAAATAAATAAAATCTTTAAAAAGAAAAGAGAGAGAAAGGAAAGAAAGAGGAAGGGAGGAAGGAATCTGCCTATCAAGTTCATCATCATCAAATGAGAAGCTGTCTCTTTTACATTAAAAAACCAAACCAAACCAAAAAAAACCCCCCAAAACCAAAAAACAAAACAAAACAAGAAGAGAAACAAAAAACCCTCTCATTTGGGAGTGCTCTCCAAAGGGCACAAAGTGGGGGACCTAAAAGAAAATGTGGGTTTGCTTCCAAACATATCTGTTTCCAATGGGGTACCTATAGTGGCCAAAGAAGAGGCCAATAAGATCATGGAAGGTGATTTTTTCTTTTCTTTCTTTCTTTCTTTCTCTCTCTCTCTCTCTCTCTTTTTTTTTTTTGAGAGAGAGAGAGTACAAGTGGGTGTGGGAAGGGGCGGAGGGAGAAAGAGAATCCTAAGCACAGAGCCCAATATAGGGTTCCACTCTCGACCCTGAGATCATGACCCGAGCCGATATCAAGGGTCAGATGCTTAACCAACTGAACCACCCAGGAGCCCCATGGAAGATGATTTTTATCCAGAAAGATTTCTACAATAGAAACTCCTCTATGATCAAACAACATTGAGAAGAAAGTGAAAAATATCAGATTCTTCATCCATTTATTAAAATATTTCCCCATTCTAACCCAAAACTAACAATGCCATCAAAATCACGTGTATTTGTTTAAATGCTTCTGGCTGTAAGTGACCGAATATCCAGCTGAAAGTAGCCTATCAGGCTTTCCATTGTCTCATATAAAGAAGTAGGTGATTCCAGGTTTGCCTAATGCAGCCTCCTAACTAGGCCGGAGCTCTAGGTTTTCCTCTCCGGGATCTCTTCTCCATCTCCTGGTCGCAAGACACCACTCTGGCTCCAAGCATCACATCTCACATATTGTCCAGCCGCAAGAAGGAAAAACCCTGGTTTTTCTCTTTAGACAACTCTCATTTTACTCTACCAGGGAGGAAAGCCTTTTCCCAGAAGCCCCCAGCAGTCTTCCTCCTTCCCCTCATTATCTAGAACTGGGCTCCATGCTCCGTTCACCCAATGCTTGTAACTGGTGAAAATAGTCAGCACTTAGAACAGAATAACACATAGCAGGAGCTCATTAAATATTTGTTGAATGAATGAAAGGTGTATTGCATTACCATGGTTGCCTTAGACTAATTACAGGCCATCTCCTGGAATCCTTGTTTCTAGCACACATTGCTCCTTGATGGATCAGGAAAATAGGCTTTTTCTCATCAAGGAAGATGGAATGAGTGGCTCTTGGGCAGTCAACCAATAGCAAATGCCACATTAGGCTATTTCTTCTTAAAGCAAGAATGAGAGCAACCCAGGAAAGGGCTTACTTTTTTCTAATAGTTACTTAGGGGGGGAAATGTTTTGGGATTTAAACAATCGTTCATGCAAGGAGGTATCTCATTAGCAGACAGTTACCATATTCTAAAAAGAAATTAATCTCCCCCCCCCCTCCAGCTTAGGCCTCATTTCCTTCAGGATATTCTCTTTGCCCAAAGCCAGGCCAGGTTATGTGTATTTCCTGTATATTATCAAGCACTGTCTACCTCCCCACAGAACAGCACTTACCACCACGGATTCTACTTCCTGTTTCTTCTTCACTCCTGCAGTAGCACCTGTTCTGGGTTCACCAAACTTGGTTTCCTTTTCTTTCCTCCTTGACCCAGCTACATTTCCCAGCCTCCTTTGCAGCTGGGTGTGGCCACAGCCTCAGCCGGGTTCATGCAGTGTGGGTAAGGTGATGCGCAGCACTTGCCGGCTTGGACATAAAAACGAGCCATGCGGGATCCTGGCTCTCTCCTTCCCCTCTGCTGGCTGCATGGAGAGAGCTTTGTGGGCACCGAGGAACGGGGAAGGAGCCCGGGACCCGGAATGGCTGCCTGGAGCAGAATACCGCTCCTCTTACCCACCTGAATTGGACTGAGATGAGATGCTGAACAGTATGGTTTTTTGCTGAGCTAAGCTACTGACAATCAGGTGTTCAAGTGTGTGTGCGCGCGCGCGTGCACTTTTGTTACACGTTACCCCCCCACACACACACCCTAATAAAATTCCCCATTGCAATGAAAATCTCTTGAAAATAGAAGTCTCTTCCGTCTTGTTTTTTGTTTGTTTGACTTCAGGGACGGGTGAAGTGGGCTGGGTCCGCGGGGAGGGGTCGGGGGCAGAGAGTCAGGTGGCTGAAGAGGGGCCATTGAGCCAAGGACCTCCAATGGCCTTGGGAGATGAAGGTCAGCTTGAGAGGGGAGGAGGAAGAAGGCTTTGCCAGGTTTCAGTTACCTCGGGCGGAGGGGCTTTTGTCTCCCACTTTTTTCATGGATTTTATATGCATTTTATATGGGTATTCCTTGTCCTAGAGTAGTGCCTGTCACATAACTGACACTCAGTATGGTTGTTTTTTTTTTTTAAGATTTTATTTATTTGATAGAAACGCAGCGAGAGAGGGACACACCAGCAGGGAGAGTGAGAGAGGGAGAAGCAGGCTTCCTGCCGAGCAGGGAGCAGGACGCGGGGCTCGATCCGAGCACCCTGGGATCATGCCCTGAGCCGAAGACAGAAGCTTAACGACTGAGCCACCCACGCTCCCCCAGTATATTTTTTAATGAAATAAATGTAATCAAGTAGATACTGTGTGCCAAAATTGTCAACTTTGTAATGCTATCTTGGTAATTTTTTATAGCTCCTCACAGCTCAACATTGAAACTAACAGTAAATCCCTTTAAAAGGGGGATCGGGTCACCTGAGGTAATTGTCCTCCTTGGCAACAAGAAAGGGAGAGAAAAAGCTGCCTGTTGCATTATGGGGAAGAACCCTTCCAGCCTCAGCCCCAGGGAAAAAGTGAATGGTGGAAGCTTTTCCTGGATTTTTATGTGTTTAAAGGGACACTCAAAACGTTTAAAGAGGGACACCTGGGTGGCTCAGTGGGTTAAGTGTGTGCTTTCCACTCAGGTCACGATCCCAGTGTCCTGGGATCGAGTCCTGCATCCGGCTCCCTGCTCGGGGGAACCTGCTTCTCTCTCTCCCGCTGCCACTCTCCCTACTTGTGCACGCTCTTTCTCTGACAAATAAAATCTTAATAAAAACCCAAAACATTTAAAGATCAAAAGAACAGTGTCAACAAGGTGCTCTGATATAAAGTCAAGTTAGATGGGAATATTCTTGCTGTCATCCCCAGCACGCATTATGTGCAAGGGTTTTTTGTTTTGTTTTGTTTTGTTTTTTGTAGTGTTTCTTAGTAGGTTGTTTTTTTTAAGACTGTATTTATTTGTCAGAGAGAGAGCCCAAACAAGGGGAGCTGCAGGCAGGAGAAGCAGGCTCCCCTCTGAACAAGGAGCCCAATAGGGAACTCGATGCTTAGCTGACTGAGCCACCCAGGCTTCCTTCTAAGTGGTTTTTGAAACACCAATGATATCACCTGGAGTGTCTTTAAAAGTGTAAATTCTGTGGGGCTCCTGAGTGGCTCAGTCCTTAGTCCTTAGGGCTTCGGGCTCCTTGCTCAGCGGAAAGCCTGCTTCTCCTTCTCTCACTCCCCCTGCTTGTGTTCCTGCTCTCACTGTCTGTCTCTCTCTCTCTGTCAATTAAATAGATAAAATATATTTTTTAAAAAGTGTAAATTCTGTGTTTTTAACCAGTTCTCCTGCTCAGTGAAGTATGAGAAACATTGCTACTACCTACCCTGCTTTTTCTTTTTGGTTTTATTGTTTTTCACTATGTTAACTGAAAAAAAGCTTAGCATCTCCCATTCCATCAAATCCCCTTAGCCAATGTCCATGCTAGGAAAAAGACCCCAAGATAACTGAGGGTTTCCTTCCTCCTGGTACTGGATGGGTTGGGACTGTTACAAGTGCCCTCTCTGGCCTCTGTTTTTATTATTTTTCTTTCATCCCTCAGCTGCAAAGCATTGCTGGTTCCCTATCTTACAGATCCTTGCAAATTTCATGCTGCCAGGAGTTTGGCTCAGGTTAAAGTAGTTTGCCGACTGCACTTTAATTTCAAAACTGACCATTGGAATTCTCCCTGTTGGTGAGTAAAAAATGATACAACCACTTTGGAAAAAACCTTCTGGCAGGACAATGGATAAGCATTTAATTATGAAAAACTATACAGCAATATCAAAAGAACAAACCTTAGATACACATAACATTATGCATAGACCCTCCAAAATCTTATCCTCTGCAAAAGAAGCCATACACAAACCAATACATGCTGCATAATTCCATTCATATGAAGTTCAAAAACAGGCAAAACTCATCTATAGTGATATAAATAAGAACTGGGCTACTTTTGAGTGAGAGGAGGGGGCTATTGACCCAGAAGAGTTGTAAGAGGATTTTCTGGGAAGAGGGAAACATTCTACATACTGATTTGGGCAGTGGTTTCACAGATGTATACACATGTAAAAAATCACTTGGCTAGATTAAGACATGTGTTTGTACTTTATTTAATTCTAGAAAGATAGCTGGTTTCCATGGCTCTTAAGAAGCAGATCCACATGTCTGCACTTCCCACTTCCCTACCCTTCTTGCATTCCACAGGCCTCTGCAATTTTTGTGTTCTTATTTACCAGAAGTTTCCTGAAGTTGTCCGTCTCTGCTTAGTCTCCCTTCCAGAGTTTCCTCTCATTGCTGTTGCTGTGAGAGGCGCCAAGGCTGATCCTGTGTGTTTGCTGCCTTCACCCACTACAAGAGAGGGTTACCAACTAGACCTGCACAGGCTTGGCCTTCAAAGCCTTAAAAGTAGCTGTTGCTGATCCTTTTTTTATAGTTCTTTTAAATTTTCTATTTTTTATTTATTTTTTTTTACCAATTTCTTTTTCACAAGTTGCCTCCAGCTTCTAGGGATGAATGAAAAAAAAATGTTAATATTTCGGTCGGTGGATTTAATTAGGGCTACTGTGATTTGGGACGCAAGCCCAGACGGCGCCAGAGCAACCTGGTGATCTGCTAGGCGGCGGAGGATTTAGGACACCGAAGGCTGGGGCTCTGGAAGGCCGAGATTAAAGATGGTCCAGTAAATCCAAGAGTTACAGTTAGACAGAAAATAAAAAGAGGGGTCAGAGGCCCAGTGTAAAAGTCTTCACATTCCCAGCTCCTTGCATCTTAATTTTTTGTTGAGAACTTCACAGACTATAACATCCAGATTTTTCAGGGCAGAAGTGCCAACCCATTTGGACAGAAACTAACTTTGGTTCCAAACTGGAACAAGGGATGCTCTGCCCACAGTTGAATCCCAGCAACCTAACCCGAAATGAGAAAAGAACGGTAAAGCATAAAATAGGACCTCTCTGAAGTACTGAACATTCTGAGTCATTGCAGAAAGGCAAACAGCCGTGAATTAGAAGGGAGATTAAGGGGCCATCTTGACTTGGAAGAGGGGCCTGTCTTTGAGGGCCACGCAGCTTTCCCTGCCGATTACTGTTACTGGCAAGGAGACTGGGCGGGAGAGCAGTCACTTCTTGAGTGAGCCCGACTTGCTAAGGAGTCGTGACTCTCCAGGCTGCTGTTTCTCGATCTTGGCTACACATGGGAGTCCTGCATGGAGGTTTGAAAACCCCTGCGGTCTGGATCCCACCGCGGAGATTCTGACCGAGTGGGTCTGGGGGTCCCCTGAGCATCAGGGTATTGTAGATGTCCCACATGACTTTAATGTGCAGCTGAGGTTGAAAACTCATGATCTAGGTTCGAGACCCTAGACCCAGCAGGGTAGCTAGTGGGCTACCAAACATTCAATAATATTTGTTATCGTGGGTCGTAATAATCTAGCAAAAGATTTTTTTGCATATAAAATTCACTGCTTTAAGGCACACAGTTCAGTGGTTTTTAGTATATTCAGGGTTGTGCAACCGGCACCACTGTATAATTTCAGAACAGTTCCATCACCCCCAAAGGAGTCTTGGTACCAATGGGCAGTCAATGCCTCTTCCCCCTTCCTTCAGTGTTTCCCCCTGGCAAATAATCTATTTTCTGTCTTTCTGGATTTACCTATCCTAGACATTTCATCTAAATGGAATCAAATACTATGTGGCCTTTTGTCCCAGGGTTTTTCCACACATCATAATGTTTCCAGAGTTCATCCGTGTTGTAGCCCGTACCACTACTTCATGCCTTTTTATGGCTGGATAATATTCCATTGTCTGAAGAGAACACATTTTGTTTTTCCATTCATCAGCTAATGGACATCTCCATTATTTCTCCTTTTCGGCTCTCATGAGTAATGTGGCTATGAACATTCATATACAAGTTTTTTCTGCAAATGTATAGTTTCATTTCTCTTGGGGGTGTACCAGGGAGTGGCATTGCTGGGTCGTGTAGGGATGCCGTAGTAGAATTTTTTGACGAACCACCAGAGTGGCCACACTGTTTTACACCAGCAGTGAATGAGAATTCCAATTTTTCTATATCTTGCTAAAACTTGTTATTTTCCATTTTTTAATAAACATAATGTGAATGTAGTGATATTCATTGTGGTTTTGATTTGCAGTTTCCTAATGATTAATGATATCGAGCATCTTTTCATACTCGTTGGCCATGTGTATACCTTCTTTTGAGAAATGTCTTTTTAAATCTTTTTCCTATTTTTTAGATAAAGATTTTATTTATTTGAGAGCAAGAGGGAGAGCGAGAGTGTGCAAGAGAGAGCAAGAGACTGAGAGAGAGCACAAGCATGGAGAGGAGCAGAAAGGGAGAAACAGACTCCCTACTGAGCAGGGAGCCCCACGCAGGACTCGATCCAATGACCCCGAGATCATGACCTGAGCCAACATCCCAGGACGCCGGGATCATGTCCTGAGTCAAAGGCAGCCACATAACTGAGCCACCCAGGCGTCCCTCTTCTGCGTATTTTTATGTGGGATTATTCGTCTTTCTATTGTTGAATTGTAAGAACTCTATATATTGTGGGTACGACACCCTATCACATGTATGGTTTGCAATTTTTCTCTCCCATTCTGAGTTGTCTTTTCACTTTCTTCATGCATACAATTCTTCATTTTGATGAAGTCCAATGTGCCTACCTTTTCTTGGATTGCTTGTGTATTTTGTGTCATATTTAGGTCATACTACTTTGATTACAAATAAAATGGTCACTTTTTTCCTCTCTAACTGTGGTAGGCAGCATCTAAGATGGCTCCAGTGATCCCTATCACCCGATACTCATTCCTTGTGGAATCCCCTTCCCTTGACTATGGGCAGGACCCTATGACCAAAGTGATGGGATGTTGCTTCCAAGATTAGGTAACAAAAAGACTATGACTTCTGTATTGCTCTCTTTTGCTCACTCTCTTATTCACTCTGAGGAAGGCTGCTGCTGTGTTGTGAGCTGCCTTCTGGAGAAGGCCACACGCCAAGAACTGAGGGAAGCCTCTGGCCAACAACTGGCAAGGAGCTAAATCACCTCAGCTGCATCCAGATTCCAGACTCACAGAAACTGAGCTGATAACTACTTACATTAAGCCACTGAAGTTTGGAGTACTTTGTTACACAGGAATAGATACCTCATACAACGACTTTTTGCAAAGGCAAAATGAGGGAAATTACTAAGCTAAACTAAAACCCCAGCAGCTAAGCCCTCTTGCCTGTAAAGGTAAAGTGAATGGAATTCAGTTGGTTAGCCACTAGTTGTCACTGAGTATCACGCACAAGAGGTTTCATTTACTAAAGGGATTTCCAACTGATTAAACATATATTGTATATTTAATATAAAATATGATATACATAATATAAATATAATAAATTATACATAACTAGTTTCAGCTCAGTAACACCTATATCTCTGAAACACTCTTTCAGAATATCTGAACTATTTTTTCTCTTCCCTGTTTCCGCTCACCCACAGCTGCTTTCACTACCTTCAAACTGGTGTGATGTTACAGAATACAAGTAATTATACTATCTGTCTAAGCAAGACAAGGTTAGAGAAATGACTTAGTTATCTAAATAATATGTAACATACATAAAGTGACTGTATCTCTTGCTCCCAGGGAGGTCTTGATTTCAAATCTTTCTCACGCTCTGAATGTATCCTATTTGGGGTTCAGAAGATAGGGCTACAGGGGTGTCTGGGTGGCTCAGTTGGTTAGCATCCAACTCTTTTTTTTTAAGATTTTATTTATTTATTTTGACACAGAGAGAGAGAGATCACAAGTAGGCAGAGAGGCAGGCAGAGAGAGAGGAGGAAGCAGGCCCCCTGCTGAGCAGGGAGCCCAATGTGGGGCTCAATCCCAGGACCCTGAGATCATGACCCCAGCCGAAGGTAGAGGCTTTAACCCACTGAGCCACCCAGGCGCCCCAAGCATCCAACTCTTGATTTTGGCTCAGATCATGCTCTCAGGGTTGTGGGATCGAGCCCCCCCTCCTCCCCGCATTGGGCTCCGCGCTCAAAATGGAGTCTGCTGTCCTTCTCCCTCTGCTCCTCCCACCAAATGCTCTCTCTCTCTCTCTCTCTCTCTCTCTCTCTCTCTCTCTCTCAAATGAATAAATAAAATCTTGAAAAAAGAAAAATTAAATAAGGCTACCACACACATACACTGTAAGGTCAAACGGTAACCATTTGGAATCTCCTACAGGTTTACATAATTCACTTCTATTTCAGCCAACTCATTCCACTCGCACCAATAATTGCGAGCTGGGGTTAGTGAGTGAAAACTTTACCAAGAAATTAAGAGTCTATAATTCATAAATAGGTAGGTCATAGACCATCTTCAAAGCCCAGAAATTTCCAAAAGAGCAGCAGCAACCTAAGGGGTCCTGTGTACGGATTTAGCTGAGTATAAACAAGGATAATAATAAAGGAACTTGCCTTACACTGTCTGGGGGAAAAGCCACCGCAGGGTCATGTCTAACACAAATCCCAGACAGAGGGTTGTTTTGCTCCGAGGAGCTGAGCTGCTGGCTGGAGGGAAGAGAGAACCTTTGGCATTCCTGTCCTGGCCAACTGTCATTCCTTTCATCTCCTCTCATCAGGAATCCACTATGTTATCCAGTCCTGGTGCAAAATACTTATTCCATAAAAGCACATGAGTGTCTGGTCTGGAATTAAGAAGGGACCTTTTCCTTCACTTTCTACTCCTTTGCACAATGCACTCCTTACTGCTTGGGGGAGTGGAGAGCAGTAAGAAAAGTAGAGACAAAGAATGGGAATCTTCTGACTCAAATAATAAAGTTAATCTCTTTTTTAGAGCCAGAGAATTTGGGGGATGTTAAAAAGCTTGGTAAAGTAGACCCAGATCCCATAAATGTGGGCTAAATGCAGTTTCATTTCATGATGGTATACATCTACTGAGCGGCTCTGGGGTGGCAGACCCGGGGCTAGAAACTGGGGTGCAGGAGTGAACACCCCTGCACCTGCTCTCACTAGATAGATTGCTCAGCATCCAGCCCTGGCACTGCAGCTGAGTCCCAAGGGTCGTGTACTCCTTCCCCATGCAGTACAACTGCTCCCCGAGGCCATATGCAGCTTCAGAATTCAACTCCGCTCAGGATCAGGCAGAAGCTCAGACACGGTTTCAGTAAGGGTTTTTGCCTTCCTTGCTTTTAAGAGGTGCAAAGCCAGAAGTGTATAAGCTAAACCCATTGTGAGATGTCCCAACAGGGCCTTATTAGCAGCTTTTCAGCTCATTTTGGGATCAGGGATCACCCCAGAACCACTTAAATGGGAACTGGAGAGGGGAAGGTGATCGCTCCAAGTACCTGGTTCTCCATTTTCATCACGCGACAGAAGGCCGGGCACTGAAATCACTTGGTGTGATCCAGTTGTGGCAGTATGGACCCGTCTTTGGAGAGGAAATGCTAGAGGAATAGAAAGGTTTAGAATGAAAGAGGTAATGGCCTTGACAAGGTTGCGGGTGGCAGAGGACTATGGAGAACACATCCAGCCCGGCTGTCCCAGGACTGGTGGCAGACTGGGCAGCTGGAGCAAAGAGCTCGTTCTCCCTTCTTAGCCTACATGGCTCCTGCCAGTGCTGAGCCACCCACCAGGGTCCTGGGACTCCAGCCCACCTAGCCGGGGGAGCTACATACCCCTACTGAGTGGAGTGGAGAATGAAAAAGCTCTCATTGGACAACTCACATTGAAGAAAGTCCATAGGCTCATACAATCCCTTCGCCCTGGAAAGAGGGCCTATGTGTCCTGGACAAAATTATGAACTTTTATCCTAGTTTCTGAGCCCCTTTCATACTTCATTTCTAATTCCAGTCACCCATGGGAGACCACAGCCCTTTCCTTTTCAAATTTTCTCCCTTTTCCATCACAACTTACCTGTCCTGTGTCTCATTCCTTCAGGGTTTGTGCTCTGGTGAGTAACTACCAAGATAATCTAAGGCCATCATCAAATAGCATATTTACATTTTAAGATAGGCCTTTGGTGCCTCAGCTTAAAGCAGTATAAGGTATGAAAATTTTGAATCAACACTGCAGCATTTGGGGCTAGGAGACTCAATGTATTAAGGTTTCTGCCTCTTCCTTCCCTGCTCCCCACACACTAATAATAATGTGATGATTTATATTCCCACCCTATTTAATTATTTGGACCAAAACCTTTCCACCTGATGAAAAACAGTTTTAAAATTCCATCCATTCTGCTGAGCTATGTTCAGATATATGCAATATCTCCAAAGGTGACCAAAAATGTAATAGTTGTCAATGACTGAGAAGGGAAGTCTTGTGATTTAGCATCAGGGATGTGACCATCGTGACCCCACAGGAGAGCTCCAGAGCCTTCCTCAAAACTGGCCAAGGCTTAAGGAATAACAACCAGAGTTTGTCAGAGGACACACCGTCTCTCTCCACAGGTGTTGTGGAGGACGCAAGAAAACAACTCATACTATCGGGATGCTTAAAATATACTAGGGGAACTAAAATATATGGCCAAATACAACTAAAATATCTGGCCAAATAATATTTTGAAATGTGGATTTCTTTTCTTCTCTGTAGGGCTCCTTTCCATCCCTGTAGACTCCAGCCTCATTGCCTTGGGGGAGGGATGTAGCAAGGGAGAAAAATATAGTTTGAAAGCAGTTTTGCTCCTTGTTCCAAAAGCTTAAGCCCTTAGGGAACCTTGGGATGGGGCATTGTGGAGGAGATAAAAGAAAGAGAATCTGTGTCTTCCCCAGACTGGAAATGTTTGTTCACAGGTGGGAGTAAAGGGGCAAAAATGAGAGGTCATGGATTCCAGGAGCAGAAAGGATCTGTGTCTGGCTTTACAAAATAATCACTACTAAGGAAAAAAAATCCCAGAGAAAATGGCTGTGTCCAGGCAGGCAGGATCAAAGGCAGCCCTGCCAGAGACTCCCACATCCCCATCAGGGTAGAAAAGCAGCAGAAAGCTGGAGGATCTGCAAGGAACATATGGAAAAGGGATGACAAGTCTTGGCAGTAACCGTGTGGACGAGGCCAAAGGACCTTCCCCACTCCACCCCACCCTCAAGCCCCACTACTCAACATCTTGGCACTGGGGAGGCTCCTGGAACCCCAGAAAGGTGTGAGTCTATTTTTTCCACCAGCTCAATGGCACAAGGCTCAAGCTTACAAAGCAGGCTGAGTTACAGGGAAGAAAAGAATGTTTTACACAGACCTGAGTTTATGTCCATGATTGAAGGCAGAGAAGGTGAGAAGTCACAGGGCTGGGGGAAGATTGGGGTCTGGTTGTGGAGAACGAGTTTGAGTCTCCTGGATCACCAAACTTCCATCACAGGGAGGGAGTTAAGGAGCTGGTTTTCTGCCTGAGCACAAGCTATGTGTTCTGATGATGAAGTTAAGTGAGGGACTGCTGATCAATGAGATATTAATAATAAAGCACTTTGTTAAACACCTTCATGTACGTTTGTTGATGTGGTGAGTGCTTTAATAAGAATCACTAAGATACAGCCTTTATTTACTGAATAAACTGAGGGAGATTTGGAACCTTTCCTATAAGGCTGAGATTTACTTCTCTGAGGAGACTGATTGAATCTTCATGATTGTTAACCTAATGAGAGAGCTTATTTTGGCAATGAGAGTGAGACATGCTATTGCTCTCATTTTGTTCTTTTATGCTCTTGCAAAATAAACAGCGCACCTTTATGCAAAGTAAATGAAGAACCAAAAGCATGTTTTAGCCTGATTTGTGTTGAACGATTCAAGATTTCCCCAAGAAGTTACCTACCACGCCGCAATCTCCTCTTCCGCCAGTTTACTTTTTCTCCTTAATTAATACTTTCATTTTGGGGGCAGTTTTAGGTTTTCAGGAAAATTGAGTGGGAAGTAGAGAGTTCCCATGTACAGGCATACCTCCTTTTATTGAGCTTCACTTTATTGAGCTTTGCAGATACTGCATTTTTCACCGGTTGAAGGTTTGTCGCAGCCCTGAGCAAGTCTGTTGGTGCCATTTTTCCAACAACACCTGCTCACTTTGTGTCTCTGTGTCACATTTTGGTAATATTCACAATATTTCAAACTTTTTCAATATTATATTGTTATGGATGATCTTAGATGAGTGATCTTTGATGTCACTATTATAATTGTGCCAGGCACCATGAACCATGGCCGTATAGGATGGCAAACGTAACTAATAAATGTTGGTGCGTTCTGACTGTTCCACCTACCAGCCATCCCCCAGTTTCTCTCTCTCTCCTCAGACCTCCTTATTCCCTGAAATTTGGTCTATTAATAACCCTACAATGACCTTGAAGCATTCAAGTCACACATCTCTCACTTTAAATCAAATGCTAGGAATGATTAAGCTTAGTGAGGAAAGCATGTTGAAAGTCAATAGGCTGAAAGCTGGGCCTCTAGTACCAGTCAAGTTGTGAATGCAGAGGAAAAGTTTTTGAAGGAAATGAAAGTGTTACTCTAGTGAACATACAGCTGCCTTACTGCTGATATGGAGAAAGTGTGAGTGGACTGGACGGATGATCAAGCCAGCCACAACATTCCCTTAAATCAAAACCTAATCAGAGCAAGGCCCTGACTCTCTTCAATTCCATGAAGACTGAAAGAGGCGAAGAAGCTGCAGAAGAAAAGTCTGAAGCCAGCAGACGTTGATTCATGAGGTTTAAAGAAGGAAGTTGTTTGTATGATATAAAAGTTCAAGGTGAAGCTGCAAGTATTGATTAGTCACTGCAGCAAGTTCCACAGAAGATCCAGCTACGAGAGCGAATGGAGGTGGCTAGAATAAACAACAGACTGTTAATGTAGATGAAACAGCCTTATACAGAAGACTCTATCGGGGACTTTCATAGTCAAAGAGGAGAAGTCAATGCCTAGCTTCAAAGCTTCAAAGAACAGGCCTTTGTTGGGGGCTAATGTAGTTGATGACTTGAAATTGAAGCCATTGCTCATTTGCCACTTCAAAAGTTCTAGGGCCTTTAAGAATTACGCTAAATCGACTCTGCCTGTGCTCTGTAAATGGAACAGCAAAGCCTAGATGACAGCACATCTGCTTCCAACACGGTTTACTGAATATTTTCAGCCCCCTGTTGAGACCTAGTGATCAGAAAAACAGATTCCTTTGAAAATATCACTGCTCATTGACAGTGCACCTGGTCATCCAAGAGCTCTGATGGAGATGGACAATGAGACTGATGTAGCTTTCATGCCTGCTAACACAACATCTGTTCGGCAGTCCCATGGATCAAGGGAACGTTGTGAGTCTTTTTTCAAGTCTTATTACTGAAGAAATACATTTCATAAGACTGTAGCTGCCACAGATAGTGAGTCCTCTCATGGATCTGAGCAAAGTAAATCAAAAACCTTCTGGAAAATATTCACCATTCTAGATGTCATTAAGAACATTTGTGGGGTGCCTGGGTGGCTCAGTAGTTAAGCGTTTGCCTTCGACTCAGGTCATGATCCCGAAGTCCTGGGATTGAGCCCCGAGTCGGGCTCCCTGCTCTGTGGGAAGCCTGCTTCTCCCTCTCTCACTCACCCTGCTTGTGTGTCCCTCTCTTGCTGTGTTTCTCTCGTTCAAATAAATAAAATCTTTTAAAAAAAAATTGTGATTCATGGCAAGAGGTCCAAAAATCAACATGAATAGGAGTTTAGAAAAAGTTGATTCTAACCCTCATGGAGGACTTTGAGGGGTTCCAGACTTCAGTGGAGGAAGTAAGTGCAGGTGTGATGGATATAACAAGAGAACTAGAGTGAGAAGTGGAGCCTGAAGAGGGGACTGAATTGTTACAATCTCATGACAAAGCTGAAGGGATAAGGAGTTACTTCTTATGGGTGAGCAAAGAAAGTGGTTTCTTGAGATGGAATCTACTCCTGGTGAAGATGCTGTGAAGACTTGAAACGACAGCAAAGGATTTAGGATATGACATGAACTTATAAAGCAGCAAAAGGGATTGAGAGGATTGACTCCGATGTTGAGAGAAGTTCTCCTGTGAGTAAAATGCTATCAAACAGCATTACTGTTACATAGAAATTGTTTCTAAAAGGAAGACAATTGATGTGGCAACTTCATTGTTTTCTTATTTTAAGCAATTGCCACAGCCACTCCAACCTTCAGCGACCATGGCAGCATTCCACCACCAAGGTAAACCCTCCACCAGCAAAAAGATTCTAACTCACTGAAAGCTGAGATGATGCTTAGTATTTTTTTAGCAATAATTTTCTTCTTCTTCTTTTTCTTAGGCAGGCTTCACACCCAGCATGGAACCCAAAATGGGACTTGAATTCATGACCCTGAGATCAAGACCTGAGCTGAGATCAAGAGTTGGACACTTAACTAACTGAGCTACCCAGGTGCCCCCAAGTATTTTTATTTTTATGTTTGTATTATTTTTAAATTAAGATATATACAGTGTAGGGGCGCCTGGGTGGCTCAGTTGGTTAAAGCCTCTGCCTTCAGCTCAGGTCATGATCTCGGGGTCCTGGGATCAAGGCCTGCATCGGGCTCTCTGCTCAGCGGGGAGCCTGCTTCTCCCTCTGCCTCTGCCTCTCCCCCTCCCAACCCCTGCTTGTGCTCACTCTCTCTCTCTCTCTCTCAAATAAATAAATAAATAAATAAATAAAATCTTTTTAAAAAGATAAGTACAGTATTTTTTAGACATTAATGCTATTACATGGTTAATAGATACAGTATAGTATAAACATAACTTTTATATGCCCTGGGAAACTAAAAAAATTGTCTCACTTTACTTCAGTATTCACTTTATTGTGGTAGTCTGGAACCAAAGCTGCAATATCTCTGAGACGTGACTGTAACCCAACACAGTTTACTTTCTATCTTAACATGACTTTCACTATGCTACTGCCTTCAAAAACATAGCTTTAGGAAACTCTTGCCTAAAAAGATGAAGTTGCAAATGACTTTTGTTATTGACCTGGAAGTATTTCATTGGTCTCATTAATTCTCAAAGTCTCCTTCAGAAACTCTTGCCTTGCTGTCTCTATCAATCTGTTACCCAATCCTAATTGATCCCAAACTTATAAATACCTCACCACTACTCTTTCCTTACTAGATGTGGCTAATATTCTATGAAGGTACAGATCTCCCTTATCTTAGTTAGCCATAAACTCAGCTTTGCCTCATTCACAAGCTCTTTGGTGGTGCTTTGAGAAGAAACATTTGACAATACTATACTTACCTCCATTTTACAAGTGAGGAAATTGAGGCCCAGAGAGGTTAGTTAATTTATCCAAAGACACAGAGCTAGTAAGTGGTGGGTCCAGGGCTGAAATCCTGCCATTCTTCTTCCGGAAAGTACACTGCCAGCCACAAGTCTACACTTCCTCCCTGTATATTTGAAATCATACAATATAGTCACTTATTCTTTCTCCACCAATGGTCAACCATGTGGTCATGATCTCAAAGAAGCCAGAACTCAAAATGGCTTCCTAAGCTAGGCTATGCTTTCAGCTTGCGGAAGCCAGGAATGTCGTGCTTTCAAATTCTCTAAACACTGAGGCACTCCCACCTGCTTAAATTGTTACACAAAAAGAGCTGTGTTACCTGGGATCTGTTACAACTTTCTTTTGATGTCCACTTGCCTAAGCCACAGCTGCTTTCCACAGAGTGGCTGCCTGACCACCACCATTGTGTCCCTACTATCCTGGGGCGACTTCGCTCCCCGCTTCACACAGAAAACAAACTGCTTCTTTTTGCTCCCCTACTGCACACAGCCACCTTTCTCTGTCCCCAGTCTTATGCCTGCCCTGTCTTGCAATCCAGCCCAGGATGCACAACATCCTGGAAGTTCTAGCATAGCAGACCACGCCTTGGCAACAGAGAGCAGGCAGGCAGACACACGCTGCTATGGGAGGGGAAGTTTCCCGTCTGGCAGCCCCTCCCAGATGGAAAAGAAAAACCAACACAAATTAAGAAAGAACATGTATCTTCAGGCTCTCTCTCCTTACTGCCTGTGGTATGTCTCTGCTGCCAAGGGAGGCCATGGGCCAGGACCTCCTCAGATATGTCCTTAGGAAGCAAAACCCTCTGGAAGGAGGAGTGGGGAACTAGTTAAGGTGGGAGGCTCGGCTGTGTCAGCGACCAACACACTCCTCTGCCTCAGTTCATGGAGGTTCTTACTGGCCAACCGTGGGTCACTTCAGTTCAGGCCTGCTGTGGGTTGCAGGTTATCACGAAAGTTGAAAAGGGGGCTTAAAACACTGAATTGAGGAAGAAATTTCTGCCTGCTCATTTAGCAGATCAAAACCAAGGACATGCTCACAAACCTATGGAAACCAGCCTGCTGCAGTCAGAACACTTTACCCCTCCTAACCCTCTTTGCATCAGCCTGATACTCCACCAGCTTATGACCTGTCTCGGTTAACTATTGCTGAATAACAAACCAACCCAAATCTTAGTAGCTTAAAACAATAACCATTTTTTTCCTGAAAATTCTGTAGCTTAGCTGGACAGTGCTGCCTCTCTCACACGGGTGCACTCAGCAGAGGGTGAGTGGGAGGATGGGCCCAGAGGTGAGGTCTGAGATGGCTGACCTTCTCCAGGGTCTCTCAAGGAGGCTGGCTGTCTTCCCATGTGGTCCCAGGGCAGCATTCAGAGACGGCAGGAGCAGAAGTCCCAAGGCTTCCTGAGGCCTGGGCTTGGGAATGTCAATGTCACAATGTCACTTCTGCCACAGTCTCTCAATCTAAGCAAGTCACAGGCCAGCCCAGACTCAAGGAGTGGGGAAGTAGACTCCAGCTCTTGAGAGGGTTGGGTTTCACTGGGAGGAAACTGGCATCATCAAAGGGAGTAAACTCCATTATCGAGAAAGACATGAGAAGCTTCTTAATACCACTAATAAGGATTGAGAAAACAAAACCCACCATGTACTGGATAAGTACTTCACAAGAACCCAGTGAGGTAGGTGTTACAGATGAACATTCATTTCCCAGTGTTCCTTGGGAAGTCCTGGTTCTTCCAGGTGGAGAGGCAGAGTTTCCCAGAAAAGAACTTCTTGCCTTTTGCCTTCACCCACCCCTATTTCCTCCTACCTGTGGGAGCAGTGACTCCTCTCCTAGTGAATCTAGCAGAGGGAGTGTACTTCTTCCTTCCTGAGATCTCAGAGCCATGGACAGAGTGCATTCTGTCTGCTCCTCAGGGGCAGGTGTGCCCTGTGGAGGGTGTTCAGTTCAATTCAGGAAGAGGGTATATTGGCAAAGCCATTTGGTTTACCAAAATCACCTTCTCCAAATAGCTTTATCCTTTGTAAATGAGTTATTTTTAATTCCATCTGCCTGGGTTTCTCAATTGTGTCTGAACTCAGGGAGGGAAAGGAGGGGTATAATTTATTGGCAACCTTCAAATCCCAACAGTTAAGTACTGTTATCCCCTTGTCACTGAGAAGGTAAGTAATTTGTACAAGGTCGCGAAGCTAATACTTGGTGAAGCCTCCTTCCAGGACCAACCTCCTCCACCCTGTCTCTCCCTGACTACAGGAAGTCATTTAACATTTATGTCACATTGTCCTTCGCTCAACCAAATCCAGGTTAACAAACCAGTCTCTCTAAATTTTCTCCTTCCCACTTATTCTTCACATTTCACATGTCAAGCATTTGCAACCCAGAGGTCAACGGAAGCATGCTGACCCTCCCTTGAACATTCAAAGAGAATTAACTTGAAAACCCTCTTGCACCATAAGTTTGGTGAAAGTCCTGAGTCCTTCCCATTCCCCTGGATATGGGGTGAGAGTACCAGTTTATCTAATATTACCTTATTCCCAATGAATTGTAACCCCACAAACCTACTTCCACCAAATTATGAATTCACTCACCATTTTGTACATGTGATTTCTCCACACTCTCCCCGGACATGGAATACAGACATGTTGCCTTGATTTCACCCCTTAGACAGTCCTGACATCAAACACGTGGGAGCAAAGCAGTCCTGATTGAAAGTACAATGTTGGGGCAGTTTTTTTTTGGTTTTTGTTTTTTTTTTTTTAAAGATTTTATTTATTCATTTGACACAGAGAGAGAGATTACAAGTAGGCAGAGAGGCAGAGAGAGGAGAGGGGAGGAAGCAGGCTCCCGGCTGAGCAGAGAGCCCGATGCGGGCCTCGATCCCAGGACCCTGGGATCATGACCTGAGCCGAAGGCAGCGGCTTTAACCCACTGAGCCACCCAGGCGCCCTGTTGGGGCAGTTTTGCATTGCCCAGGCCCCCCAAGCCTCTGCTGAGACCTGTCGCTGTCCATCCTCGTTCCCCTTCCACCTTGCGCTTTATTATGGAAAGCTTGAAGCACATCTACTAGAAATGAGAATGCTATAATGAACCCTCTGTTATCATCACTTAGTTTCAACAATCAACTCATACTCTCATCCACTCCCTTGCTGGGTTGTGTCAAATCAAACTCTGGATATCCCCTCATACACAAGTGTTTCAACCCACACCTCTAAAAGAACTGCTTTTGAAAGCATCGTCTACTTACCAATACACTCCTTAGTATTATTAATAGCAATTCCTCAGTATCAGCAAATATCAAGTCAGGGTTCACGCCTTCCTGGTCCCTCTTCTCTCACCCCCTGGGGTTCAATCATACTTGGCAGAGATGACTTGCACCTGTTAACCTTCAGCAGACAGGTCTACGTGCAGCAGCACAGACCCATATAGGTAGGACTGCCTACCTGAACAGGGTCAACTGTCTTACTGGGCACAGTAGGCCCAATACCCACAGCTCGTAGTATTTTTAGGAGCTCACAAAAAGGTTGTAGCTTTAAATGAGAAGAGAAAAATAAACTTTTAGTAAAAAAAAAATATATTTTTAGGGGTGACTCGGTGGCTCAAATGGTTAAGTGTCTGCCTTCGGCTCAGGTCACGATCTCCAGATCCTGGGATCGAGTCTCATGTCAGGCTCTCAGCTCAGAGGGGAGTCTGCTTCTCTCTCTCCCTCTGCCTCTCCCCCTGCTAGTGCTCTGTCTCTCTCCCAAATGAAAAAAAAAAAACAAAAATAATTTTAATGTGCAATATTAATATGTGCATCTTTATACCAATGCAGTCATAAAATGTAATTTTTCATATTAATATAAGGAAGAACCCAGAAAGGCAAAACTGCCTAGGAGCCATGGAAGTCCTAAGATAGGCCGTCACCTGGCATCTTTTCTGAGTTCAAAGCATCTGAAAGGCGTCCTTTAAGTGTCCAGAATTAAACACATGCTCTCTAGTCTCCTCTTTTGGTCCTCTCCCAGTGAAAGGAAAAATTGTGGAAATCAAGATTACCCAAATGAGGACACACCAGGCTATTTATTTAGAGCTTGCTATTGTGAGTCAGCCATCATTGCTTGCATTTGGCAGAGGCTCAAAGGCAGAAGAGTGTTAAAGCTTATGGGGGACTCGGAGGAGGCTTTGGGCATGCTCCGATTAAAGGCTACTGGCGTAGGGAGCTCAGAGATGAGCTAACTAGAAATAGGGCATCCTGTGACTGGCTTAGGAAGTATATTTGACTCTCTCTGGTTGGCCCTGACTTGGAAATGGGGACAAAAATCAGAACCAGCAAGGATGACTGACCAGATTCTGACCCTTCTGGGCTAATTGCTACAGAGACTGTGGTTTAGGTTCCTAACCTGGTGGTTGCTGCAAAGGTTGGAAGTCAGAGTTCTATTGTCATATATGGCCAAGGTCATCGTCCATTTGTATATTCAGACACTTCTATCTTATTTCATAACTTAGAAATCCAGGAATTCTTAAATGCTTCCCTCTCTCTCACACCATATCCAACCTATCACCAAATCCTATAAAAATTCCTCAAATCTCTGTCAAGTTTGTCACTTCTTTCCATCTCTACTATGGTACCACCAAACTATTTTCATCTTTCATCCGGTCTACTAAATAGCCTCCTAACCTGGTCTACCTACTTCTACTGTCTTCTCTCTGATTTATTTGTCCAAGGACATTTTTTCAAAAGGCCACCCTGGTTACATTATCCCTGTACTTACATACTCCAACAACTCTCACAGGTTTTAGGATAAAGAGTAAAGTCTTCAACATGGCCTCCAGAGCCCTGCATGGTCTGGTTCCCCTTCTTCTGCCCCTCTTGCATCATGTAACCCCGTTTTTACCTCTGTTTGAGTGAAACTGGCTTTCTTTCAGTCCCCAGTGCATCTGCTCACCTGCCACAGGTGATTTACTAGAAGGCTGTGGGCAGCTGCTGAGTCAAAGGAGTGGGTGAGGATCATGGTAGCTCCAGGGACTCAGGAGGTAGGAGCAAAATGGAGTCTCATCAGAGCACCGCTACTAGGAAATATCAGCTCTGACTGTATCCCTACCCCTTGCACCACCCTGCATAAGATCCAAAGCCCTAGGGGCCCCTGGGTGGCTCAGTCAGTTAAGCATCTGTCTTTGGCTCAGGTCATGATCTCAGGGTCCAGCAATTGAGCCCTGCTCTGGGCTCCCTGCTCAGTGGGGAGTCTGCTCCTCCTTCTCCCTCGCCCCTTACCCCCTGCTTGTGTGTCCTCTTTCTCTCAAATAAATAAAATATTAAAAAGAAAAAAGTACCATTACAGCTTTAAACAATGAAGACAAAGTAATTCTCCAAAAGAAAATTGGGAGTTCTTACCAGAAGGAGGAGAAATGCATGCAGGATGGCCCCCAAATCAACAAATACCCACTGAACACATCTTCCCACTGCCTGGACTGACTTCCCATCCCCTATTTGGTTAGTTAACCTTACTCAATTTTTAGATTCTAGCCCAATTGTCCCTTCATTAAAGAAGTCTTCCTCTGCCCTCCCAAGGGAGTCAGAGTTCTCTATTCTGTTATTTCCAGCATTATAACCTCTCTGTCATGACACTTTGCCACCACTGTAGTTTTACATTTGTGAATGTGTGAATTACATCCATCTCTCCCAATTGGCTAAACAGTCCATGAGAGCAGAGCCCACATCTGTTGGGGTTGGTGTGATTATCTCCAACACCTGGCACAGTGCCTGGCAAAGATACTCAACAAACATTCATTCAGGGCGCCTGGGTGGCTCAGTGGGTTAAAGCCGCTGCCTTCGGCTCAGGTCGTGATCCCAGGGTCCTGGGATCGAGGCCCGCATCGGGCTCTCTGCTCAGTAGGGAGCCTGCTTCCTCCTCTCTCCTCTCTCTCTGCCTGCCTCTCTGCCTACTTGTAATCTCTCTCTCTGTGTCAAATGAATAAATAAAATCTTTAAAAAAAAAAACATTCATTCAATGTATGAATCAACTCCTAAAGGTATTTATTTTCCCATTGATATGAACTATGCCACTCCCCCTTCAGAGGACAAAGGAGCTAAATTTGTAACCAATTTTTTTCCAATTCATACTTTTTTTACATACTTTTCTTTTTTAAAAAGATTTATTTATTTGAGAGGAGCACGACAGAGGGAGTGCAAGTGGGGGGAGGGGCAGAGGGAGGGAGAGCAGCAGACTCCCCACTGAGTGCAGAGCTGGATGTGGGACTCGATCTCATAACTCTGAGATCATGACCTGAGCCAAAATCACAAGCTGGACGCTTAACTGACTGAATCACTCAGTCACCCCCACAATTTTCTTATTTAATCTTTATAATAATACAGCAGGAACAAATTTTACACGTAAAGAAACAGGCGGGGGTGGGGGGAGGTTAGGAAATATGTTCAAAATCACATACCTGGCATAAATGATCCATGGGAGAGACTAAGCCAGGTCTGTCTGATTCTAAAATGCAAGTTCAAAACTACTATATTATATTGCCTTTCCATAACACTAGTTATCTCCTTAACACAAAGCTTTGGAGATAGAATTCATCCATCTGTAAAACTGGTTATCAGATAAGTTCATTTTCATATAAATCTAAATATGTCATAAAACTTAAGTTTCAGGGCGCCTGGGTGGCTCAGTGGGTTAAAACCTCTGCCTTTGGCTCAGGTCATGATCTCAGGGTCCTGGGATCGAGGCCCGCATCGGGCTCCCTGCTCAGCGGGGAGCCTGCTTACTCCACTCTCTCTGCCTGCCTCTCTGCCTACTTGTGATCTCTCTCCGTCAAATAAATAAAATAAAATCTTTTAAAAAAAAACAAAACTTAAGTTTCATTTGTAAAATACTGATCCATGAAGAGAATAAAACAACTAAACAATTAAAAACTCTGGGCAGATGTAATTTGACAGAGAATTACAATGCTAACCAAATACCTTGCTTTTTTCTGTCATTCCTGATAAATGACACAGCCTGAGTGAAGGAACAGAGATTGCGGCAGGGGCAGGGGTGATTATTTAAGGTAACCTGTTCCCTAAATTTCATCTACAGATTATGAAAAGCATTTCAGGTTATCCCAAAAGGCTTCACCATTTCAGTGTTACTTCTCAGTTAAGGAGGGGAGGTTGGAAAAGCAACACAAATTATTTCAATTCCTAGGACTTATTAGAGCAGGGACTGAGCAGAGACCAGCTGCTGGGGAATGTGGATTTCTCCAGGAAAAGAAAAGCAACCTGGCAAACATAAGGAAGTGTTTCTTCAGGTCAGTCGGAACAATGAGATGGCCAAGATGGTTGTGAGGAGAGAGAGTAAGGATAAGGCAGGCTCTCAGCTTCTCTTTTATTGCATGCTCAAATCTCCAAATCTGCTAAAGACACGACTACAGGTAACAGCAAGAATTGCTATTTGATGGTCATGGTGGTGTTCCCTGGGGGGTCCATGGTTTTTGGGAGGATGCGGGAATACAAGGTGACAGGACCAGAGTAGGGAACTAAGTCACCTAATATGTTTTCTAGACACATAACTAGAGTCTGACTGAAGTGGCTCTCTGTATTTAACGAACAAGAGGTTCTGCCAATTCGTGGATCCTTGGAGAACACTGTGTTTTCAAAGCAGCTGGCTTGACTTTAAAGACATCTGGATCGTAATATATAATATCCACTGGAGACCTGAAATGGGGGAAAAAGAATGTGACCTGAACAAAAATGAACAGAAAATGGAACTGATATTTCTCAACCATCCACTAGGTGTGTTAGGCTCTATGGTATTATTCTGTTTTGATTTTTAGTAAGTGCCCCGTGAAACAGGTGTCATGACCCCCACTGTACAGATAAGGACATGAAGGCTCAGGGAAGTTATAAAAATGACCTGTGGTCAAATCCAGATTCATGTATCTATCAGATTCCAAAGCGCTGGCTCTTTCCACAGAAAGTTAATTCTGGAAATTTTTCAATAATTTGACAATGTTAAAACAAGCCCGGCAGTCCTCTGGTGGACTTAAAGAAATCAAATTTTTGAAGTTCCCACCCTTAGCACATTACCAGCAAATAATAACTTTGCCACTGGGGTAGACCCTGAGTACTTGATCTTATTCTTCCCTTTCCTTTGTCAATGAACAAAGAATGAGCTTCGTTTCATTGCTGTTGAACTTTATTTCTTTTAAAGGCAAAACACATTATAAAAATATAAAAATATTATATAAGAATGCACATATTCCCAGTTCCCTGAGCTGAAGACTTTTACGAGTTTTTCAACTTCTCCTAGGTTTTCCTGATGATTCTTAAAAGGGGGATCAGGCATTGTTTCATGAAGGAAACAATATGAACTGAGGTTCAGGCAAGTTAAGAAATCTTCTAAAAAGTAAACAGGAATTAGAGTCCATTTCTTCTTTGTTGAATGTATTATTTATTTCAAGTATGTCATACATGTACATGATGCAAAAACATGGAAAAACACAAAAGTAAAAAATAAATCTTGCTCCCATCCCAGTTCCCTCAGGCCCCCCAAAACTAAGCATTGTTACTAGCTTCTCGCATACTCTTCTGAGATATTATAGGCACATGCAAGCAAATACATGGCACATGCCTATTTTCTTAAAGCATTCTAAGCATTGTGTGCTCTGTTGTGTACTTGTTTCACTTAACAATACATTAGATAAATAATCCCATATCCATCCTTACAGAATTGTTTCCTAGATTAAGTTTCAATGCTAGTCCACTAACCCTTTAACTGCTGCCTTATATTTGTGGTAAGACCAGAGATTTGTCACAATTAATGTAACAAGTGAGATGTTTTTGAAAATTTCTTATATTTCTATGATTATTTTCATTGGTCATGTTAGTTTAATTTTTCCCTCTCCCTAGCACCCCACCCCCAGCTTTCCTGTCCCATCTTAGTGGGATAAGTTATCCCTTAGTGGGATAAACTGACATACCTCGTATTTGGATTAGCTAGCTCTTGAATTCTGGGAGATATTTTGCAATGGATAGCAGCATAAGATACTGGCCAGTGGGCATCACGGTCAGGTAGATAATCTTGATGAAGAGGCCTGGCCTTAGCTAGAGCTATTATTCGAGGGGTAGGTTTGTATAGCAAGGCAGCGCGGGATATCTATAGTAGAAGAAAAAGATACAAAAATATATATCCCAATTTTCACATCTTCCTCTCTTTACAGTCATGGCCCTAACTGAATCACCATCCAGGATTCTCTCCTGGATTACTGCAGCAGACTCCTCATTAGTCTCCCTGCTTCCATTTTTCTCTGTACGATCTAGCCTTCACATAGCAATGACTGAGGGAGAGAATGAGCATTTTAATGAGTGCACTCCATGAGCGAGACAGTGCTCTCAGTGGGGCACCTACATTATTCCCACTTAATCATCATAATAACCCTATGAGGCATGTACTTTCTGAAGCCCAAGTCAGATTATGTCGCTCTCAGGGTCTAAAACCTTCCAGCGGTTTCCTATTTTGCTATGAATAATATTTAGACTCTTTACTGTGGCCTAGAAGGCCCTGCGTGATCTGACTGCTATCCCACTCCTCTGACCTCATCTCCCTCCCCTCCCCACCTTGATCACGATGATCCCTGCCATACAAGGCCCCTCTGGCCCAGCTCTTTCCACTTTGGGACTTTTGCACCTGCTAGCTCTTCTGCTTGAAATCTTCTCTCCTCAACTGTGTCATGCATGGCTGCCTCTTCATCATTCAAGTCCCTAGACTCAAACATCACGTTCTCAAGGACATCTTCCCTCACTATCCAAGATACATCGACCTTTCTGATAACCCTCCTCTATAGTACACTTATTCAATCTTCTTTATAGCACTTCTATACAGCATATAGAAAATTTTTTTACCTATTTTCTTCATTCATGTACACCCAACATCCCCACTAGTCAACACCTCACTTTGCTCACTTATCTCTTTGTTGGTATGTTTATTGTCTGCTTCTCCGCACTAGAATATAAACTTCTTTTTTTTTTTTTTAAAGATTTTATTTATTTATTTCACAGAGGGAGAGAGATCACAAGGAGGCAGAGAGGCAGGCAGAGAGAGAGAGGGGGAAGCAGGCTCCCCGCTGAGCAGGGAGCCCGATGTGGGCCTCGATCCCAGGACCCTGAGATCATGACCTGAGCCGAAAGCAGAGGCTTTAACCCACTGAGCCACCCAGGCGCCCTAGAATATAAACTTCTTGAAAGAAGTATATCTTTGCCAAAAGCTAGAGTCGGTGCATAACTGGTGTGGAATATATGTTGACTGACTGATTGATCAACTCCTTCTGGTCTTTGAAAATCACACCTGCCAGGTGGCCTTTCTATTATGTTGCTTTATTGGTGAAATTGGAAAGATGACATATAGCTCCTGGTCTCTCTCTCTTGAATGCTCACTCAAAAGAATCACGATGGATAACAAACACCCCTCTGTAGCCCTGAGAGTACTATTTTGCATTGGTACAGATTTGTTTTGGGTTCTAAGAGTATGATTATCTGCAGTGGTATCACTTTCTTAAGAGACTTTTTATAAACTCCAAACAAACCTAGCAACCAAAGAAAAACAATTGTAACCCCCATTTTGTACACCAAAAAACTGAAAATAAAGTGATTTGTCCAAGGGTTACAAGGCAAGTCACTTTAGCAAACTCAAGATGCTTTCCTGAGGGGTTTTGAATCCCTGGCTAGTTTTCCCTCCTAACAGAATCCTATATCATATCCTCAGTTCTTAGAGGGCAAAATTTATCCAACCTCCTTGGCAACATGGTCATTGGATATTTACTGAAAACTCAGCGGGGACTGGGCACCAAGTTGGCATTACAATGAATAGAGAGGAGTGTCAAGAAGAGGGAGGGAAGCCACTGAATGTGCCAGGCTTTATGCTGAGCACCAATGCCTTCTTTATTATTTCAAATCCCAACAGTCCTCCCAATGGGAACGGTTAACTTTATAATCTCTTTGCTCACCTGTTCCACCCAACTTCAAGGTCGTCCCCACTTTAAGATTTTTAGCATGTGCTCTTCCCTTTACTAGAATATTCTTTTCTCAGACCTTCACCTAGCTGACTCCTTCTTGTCACTCAGGTTTCACACCAGATATCCCTTCCTTAGCGAGGCTTTCCCTGACTACCATATACAAATTAGTGTAATCCCCACCCTCACCCACAGTCAGTAATTTCCTATTTTATTTTCTTCATTGCACTTATCACTCACTACCTGACATTACCTTATCTGTTTATTTATTTTTTTTGTTTCCCTCCATCTTGTTCACTGGGAATGGTGGCTGGCACACAGTACGCGTTCAAATACTTGAATAAATAAAAAAGGCTCAGGAACACTGTCACAATATCACAGAGCTAGTGATGAGGTTGGAATTTGAACCCAGCTCTTACTGATTCCAAAGCCCATGCTCTTTGCCCTCTATCCTCAGTCTCTCAACACATCTTGCAGCAAGGTCTTCCTTCATGCCACAGACCACACTTTCAAGATTATCCTTCTCCGTGACTATGGCCTATGCCCTATAGTAGCAAAATAGCATCTTAGGAACAACCAAAAAGTGAGGTGAAGGATGCCAAGGCAGTGGTGGCTTACAGGACGGATGGGCAGTTCACTTCGTTCTCTTCCAAAGCACAGACCCTCTATCTTGATCCTTGGATGGGCAAGGTCTACAGTTCTTGGAGTTGCAACAGCAGTCAGGGCAGGAACTGAAATCTCAGTTTCAATCTAGGGGAGTAAAATAAAATAGGGTCTGTAAGTATCAAATAATAAACACCATCTCTATCAAGGTTCCAAAGAACTGTGTGACCTCTGGACCAGACTTCACTACAAATCCGCCAGAAAGGATGAGAGTCTTGCAGTAACCCATGATCATAGCCGAAAGGATCAATTTCCATCTTTCTCAAACTAGGTTGTATGAATTCCAACCCAGCTTTTCAGGAACTTACTGTTAAACTAAAGATGGGGAGGAAATGGCAACATTACATATTGACTAAGAGATGAATGGTAATGTTGATTTGTGGAATGAAAAACTCAGCCAAGAGGATATAGGCTCAGGTCTACTACATGAGAACACCATAAGGGGGAAAGCTCTGCTTTGTTCTTAACTACTTCTGCCCTTTGTAAACTGGGACTCACGTTATCACAAATCCCCATACATAAAGTAAATTCAAGTGATTCTCTTCTAATTGGAACAGGTAAGAAAAAGAATCCAAAGCCAAGAGGAAGAAAGGCAGAATCACATTCTCCATAGACAATGCCATGCTCATCCCCCAAGTAATTTCTCACTATCTGAATTGTGGAAATGTGTTCAACTTACATGGTCTTCTATTTCAATTACTAGTATTCAAACTCAAAACTTACCACAAGACTTTGAGAGGGAATATAATCAATAATTGGAAATAAAATAGGGTTTTAACTGTGGGCAGAAAAATAATATACAAGGTATGTTGTAAATCCCTTTTTGTGTTAAGACAATGATGATACTAATACTGACAGTGTTTTACATGTAGTAATTCATTTATTCCTCACCTAGGGTGTCATTTTTATTTGTATTTCACTCATGGAGAAACTAAGGTACTATATGAAGTTTAGAAATTTATTTAAGTTTTTATAGTGAAGAGGTTGCACAGCTGGGATTCAAATCTAAGGTCCTATCTGTCTGCACAATTCCATGAAAAGAGAATCTTTCTTGGTTTTCCCACTCTTCCTCTGATATCTCTCAATACTTTATTTATTCTCTTTTATGATTATTCTCAAATAATCTTAATTATTTACCAAAGGTCTATGGTTTCTTCTAAATTGAAATTAAGGAAAGAAACCATTTTATTATTATTGTATTATATAATTGATTAAGAAATACATGTTTAATGAATTGAGTAAATGAATGATTTATTTTCTTTTTAATTATAAAAGCCTTCATTGAAAACAGCAGTTATCATGTATTTTTTGATTTTCCAGAGGCTGACAGGAGACAAAGCTTTATTCATTGGAAATAATTAATTAGTATTTCATAGAATTGTACAGACACTAAGCCCAGATTGCTTCAATGGTAAACTTTATCAAATATTTAAGAGGAAGAAATAATATAAATCTTATATTAATCTACAAAGAATAAGAAATAATACTAATCTATAGTGATAGGAATCTGGAAGTGGTTGACTCTAGGGCAGGGGTAGAGTGGAACTGACTAGAAACAGGAGGAAAATTTAGGGGATAATGTTTTGTACATTGATTGAGGTGGTTATTGAATGGATATATACTTTGGTTAGAAGCTCATTAAACTATACACTTAAGATCTATACATTTTATATAAATTGTAACTCCAGAATTTATAAAATATAAGCTGGGAAAATACATATCTATATGATGAAGAATATCTCTAATGTATAAAACACTGTTATGAATTGATAAAAAATATACAGACCAGTAGAAAAATAAAGCAAGCCATGAATAGACAAGTTTACAAAAGAAAACTACACAGGTAAATAAATGTTGGGAACTATTAAATTTATTAGTAATCAGAGAAATGGAAGTTTTTATTAATGAGATAGCATTTTTAAAATTAATTATTATAGAATAAATAATATCTAATGTTGGCAAGAGTGAAGTGTAAAAGTCAGCCCAAATAATGGAAGTGAATATTTATATCAAAATCACTTTTGTTGGAACATATTTTGGGATAATATATGAATCACCTCAAAAATGTTCATACCCTTAATCTAGTAACTTTACTTCTCAATTTTGTTCTCAGAAAATAATCATATTGAGAATGATGGGGGAGGGACGTATTGGTAAAATGACCTTATAAATTAGGACAGTAAGTTAGACAAAGCCATGTGAGATATGCAGAGTACAAGTGGTCAATACTCAAGGATATTTGCTAAATATAAAATAAGAGTGTTCAAAGGCAAAATCTCTAAGATTTTAAAAATCTACACAGGTTGATTAGTGTGAATAGGAGCTGTGGACAACTATAGGTAGAGAAAGAATGATGGATATGAACTAAGTGAACTATGAAACCAACCTTTTAAAAAAAAAAGTTTTGTAGTCTCAGTCAAAGTTGCCATGAGAAGAGACTAAGTATGACATTCGCAGATGTAAAAAGACCTTCTACAGGGGCGCCTGGATAGCTCAGTCATAAGTGTCTGCCTTTGGTTCAGGTCATGATTCTGGGGTCCTGGGATCAAGCCCCACGTCGGGCTTCCTGCTCAGCGGGGAGCCTGCTTCTTCCTCCCCCCTGCTCGTGCTTTCTCTCTCTCTCTCTCTCAAACTCTCTGTCTCTCAAATAAATAAATAAAATCTTGAAAAAAAACACAAAACTTCTACAGTTCATCCATCCAAAGTCTCTGGTGACAAGTAACCTAAGGAACCCATGACAGTAACTTGGCTTCCTTTGTGGACATGTGTATTTTAAAACTCTGGGAAGATTCAGCATTAAGTGCAAAAAAGTTAAGAGGATCAAAATCATAGAATTAATATTTGTATTAAGAATAAGTGTGTGCAAACGGTGGGAGGGATGGGGTGGCTGGGTGATGGACACCGGGGAGGGTATGTGCTATGGTGAGTGTTTTGAATTGTGTAAGACTGATGAATCACAGACCTGTACTCCTGAAACAAATAATACATTATATGTTAATTAAAAAATAATTTAAAAAAAGAAAAGAAAAGAATAAGTATGTGCAATGGAGAACCTGGGTGGCTCAGTTGGTCAAGCTTCTGACTCTTGATTTTGGCTCAAGTCATGATCTTGGGATTGTGAGATGGAGCTCTGCATCAAGCTCTGCATTTGCAGGAAGTCTGCTTGAAATTCTCTCTCTCCCTCTCTCTCTGCCCCTTCCCCCTGCTCTCTCTCTCTCTCTCTCAAATAAATAAATAAATAAATCTTTAAAAAAAATAAGAATAAGTATGTGCAAGAATTGATGAAATTTGGACATGGACCATGGAGTAGAAATAGTATTTATTAATTAAACTTCCTGATTTTGATAATAATTCTGTGGTTACATAAGATGATCTTGTTCTTAGGAAATACACACTGAAGTATTTAGGAAAATGGGAGTATGATGTGTGTACCTGTCAAAAATGATTTAGGAAAAAAATTAAATACACACACATACACACACCCCACATGGAAGAGAGAAAATGATAAAACAAATGGAACAAAATGTTAATGCTTGCATTTTTCAGTAAATTAGAAATTATTAAAATAAAAAATATGTGTATATTATTAAAATTAAAAGCATGTGCATGGGGGTGCATGGTTGGCTCAGTCAGTGGAGCATGTGACTCTTGATCTTGGGGTTGTGAGTCTAAGCCCCACACTGGGTGCAGAGCTTACTAAAAACCAACAAAACAAAACACAATAAAAGCATGTCCACGTTTAAGAGATATTGGCCTATTAGAGTGATCACCCTACAACTGCAACTTGAAACGTATAACTGAGTATTTGACTTAGAATTATAACATTAAGTTGAAATTTTAATTTTATGTCATTCTGATAACATTGAAACTTTAAGTTCATCATATTTATGAATTTGATGTATTTCATTTTTAAATATCTATTTAATATTTGAAATTTTGTTTGTTAATATAGATGGTTGAAATAAAATGCTTAAAAAAGAAATCAAATTAAAATATTGATAAATATAATTTAAATTATTTGAAGGTATTTGATTACGTTTAGAAACCAAATCAAACATTATTCAGGACTCTTCAAAGTCATTGTTAAAACTGCTAGAATTATAAACAGAGTCATAAAACTTGCAAGTTAAATATAAAAGCCTAAGAAAGAAATAGATTTTTAATTTCAAGTTTTAAAAATGGACTATTAATTATTTAAATCATGAACATACTTCTGAACAGTCTTTTCTGTATATAAAAACCATGCTCAAGATACCAAGGGTTTTTTCTTAAGTGGCTATAAATTCTTTGATACTTCTCTCATTGAGAGGTGGGGTTTGTGTCCCTGCCCCCTTGACTCTGGCCAGACTTGTAAGTGCATCAATCAACAGAGTATGCTGTAGTGACATTACGTGACTTCCAAGGCCAAATCATAAAAAACATGCAGCTGCCACCTAGTTCTTTCAGAATGCTCAGCCTTGAAACACTCCATTGTAGGATACTCCTTTTCTCAGAATACAGCTGCTATGCTGAGAAAAGTCTAAGCCACATGGAAAGGCCCCATAAAGATGCTTCTGTGAATGTTCCCAACTGAGGCTAACCTTTAAGCCACATCAGCTTCAGCCCCACATACAGATGTTGTTATGGTCAGACTGTTTATGTTATGTTTATATCCTCAAATTCATATGTTGAAGTCCTAACCCTCAATGTGATAATGTTAGGAGGTGAGGCCTTTGGGAGATAATTAGGTTTAGATGAGGTGATGAGGGTAGAACCCTCATAGTGGGATTGGTGTCCTTATAAGTAGAGAGATACGAACTCTTTACTTATCTTACTATCTGCAGTAGGTTCCCCTGAAGTAGATTCCTTCCAGGTAACTGCTGACCTATCCCTACTATCTCTCATTGCTTCTAGATTTATAATCAGACCCAAGTTCCAACTGCTAAAATAGCCTTCCATGGACTTCTCTATCAGCTTCCATAATTGCTTAAGGTCTAATTCTGCACTGTTGTTCTGCTTCTCTGATCAAATCCTAGGTTACACAGTAAGCATAGAGGAGGTAGTCAGAAAAGTTCATTTGATGAGAGGAGAAAATAAACAGGGAGAAAAATAAAATAGACCTAGAAACAAGAGGAGAGCATGCTGCAGTTATAAACATGTTGTTACAAAATCAATTAGAAAGTGTTTCTTTCACATTGTCCCACTTACCCTTTTTGGAGGAACATAGTTTGGATTTGTGGCTTTGGCTATAGAGAGTTGTAATATCCGGGCAGAAGGATAAGAGATTTGAAGAGAATCTCTTGTTAAGTAATCACTGTAGGGCCTATATGCAAATGGAACATGAAATATTATAATCATTGGAGGAAAAATAACTGCATTTTTTCACTGCTGTACTCAACTTCTGATCAATTTTTTCTATAATTTTTCCTATTTCAGAAACTTTTTTTCCCATAATTATTAGTGCTTTTTTTCTACCATATTGGTATTTCCTAAAATTTTCTTTACTATGAACCACAGTAAGAAGTTATATTGTGATACAGTATATGTAAATCTGCGTGCATGTGTGTATGTGTGCACTCATGTATCTGAAACAAAATTATTATGAAACAATGCTTGCTCTGAGCATGGTATTCAGATTTTTAAAATTTCATTTTATTTCATTTAAAAAAAAACTGGAATCAATTTCATGATCCACCAATGGATTGAGACTTTCAGTTTAAAAAACACTCACTTCCTACCAAAACCTCATATTAAATCCCTGAGATAAAAATTCCAGTCACCACCAAGGACCCCTCTGGGATAGCCAGTCTCCTCTGCAGTGCAGTTTGAGATAGTACTGGTCATAACTCCCAGCAACTTGGCCAATTTTCATAGGCTGTTCCCCACACATTCCTTCCTGGTACAAAAACCTATCAACCAACAAACCTACAAACCTAGTATGAAAAAAGTTTTTCATAAATAAATACATGATTATACTCTAAGGGTAGTCTGTTAGTTTTTAAAACTGACACATAATTAACATACCATAGAATTTACCTTTTTAAAGTGTACAATTCAGTCGTTTCTAGCATATTCACAAAGTTGTATAAATACTGTCACTATCTAAATTCAGAATGTTTTCAACCCCCCCTAAAGAGAAACTCCATCCTGATGAACAGTTCCTCTCCATTACTTCATTCCCTAACCCCGTGCCCTCAGAACTACTAATCGATTTTCTGTTTCTATGGATTTGCCTATTCTGGAAATTTCAAATAAATGGAATCATATAAATATGTAGCCTTTTGTGTCTGGCTTCCTTCACTTAGCTTATTTTCAAGATTCATGTACCAGTGCAGCATTCTTCTTATGGCTGAATAATATTCCATTAAATGATTTACCACATTTTGTTTACCCATTCATCCATGATGAACATTTGAGTTATTTCCACTTTTCAGCAATTATGAAATGCTGCTATGAATATTCATGTACAAGATTTTGTGTGAGCATATGCTTTTAATTCTCTTGGGTACATACCTAGAAATAGAATGCTGATCATATAACTCTATTCTTAACATTTTGAGGAGCTAGAAAGTAGTTTTCCAATTAAATTGCATATTTTGCATTCCAACCAGAAAAATATGATGGTTTCAATTTCTTTATATCCTCACCAATACATATTATTTTCTATTAATTAATATTATTATTATTATTGCCATTCTAGAAGGTTTGAAGTAGTATCTTGTCATTTTAATGTGTATTTTGAAAATGATTAATAATATTTGGCATCTTCATGAGTATTTCCTATTCATTTGTATGTCTTCTTTGGAGAAATGTCTATTCAAATCATTTGCCCATTTTCTAAATTGTATTGACTTTTTTTGTATAGTTCTAAAAATTTTATATATATATATTCTGAATACTAGTCCCTTACCAGATATTTGATTTTCAAATATTTTCTTCCAATTTGTGGGCTGCCTTTTTACTTTCTTGATAGTGTCCTTTGATGCACAAAAGTTTTTACTTTTGATGAAATCCAATTTATTATTTTTGTCAGCCTGTTTTTGTTGTCATATCTAAGAAACCATTGCCTAGGTCATAGAGATTGATTATATGTTTTTTTCTAGGGGTTTTTATAATTGTATCTCTTATATTGATAGGTCTGTGGTCTATTTTATTTAAGATTTTTAAATTTTTATCATTATTATTTTTATCATTATTTACCATTATTTTTATCAAATTTTATCATTATTTTTTAAGTAGGATCCACGCCCAACATGGACCTGAGATCAAGACCTGAGCTGAGATCAACAGTCGGACACTTAACTGACTGAGCCATCCAGGCACCCTGAAGATTTTTTTATTTTTCAGTAATCTCCACACGCAATGTGGGACTCAAACTCACAACCCCGAGATGAAGAGGCATATGCTCCTCTGACTGAGCCAGCCAGGTGCCCCTGTGATCCACTTTGAATTAATTTTTGTAGATGGTGTGAAGTAAGGGGTTTGTAGATGGTGTGAAGTAAGGGGTTTAATTTCATTTGGATGTCCATTATCCCAGCACTATTTGTTTAAAAGACTATTCTTCCCCAATTAAATTGTCTTGCCATTCTTGTCAAAAATAAATCGACCATAAATATAAGGGTTAACCTCTGGACTCTCAGTTCTATTCCATAGATTTATATGTCTATCGGTATGCCGGTAACATGCTGTCTTGATTATTGTAGCTTTTAAATAAGTTTTCAGGGGCACCGGGGTGGCTCAGTCAGTCAAGCATCTGCCTTCAGCTTGGGTCATGATCCCAGGGTCCTGGGACAGCACCCCACACTGGGCTCCCCACTCAGCAGGGGTCTGCTTCTTACTCTGCCTCTTCCCCTCCCCCCACTTGTGTGCATACTCTCTCTCTAATAAATAAATAAATCTTTATAAATAAATAAGCTTTCAAATAAGCTTTCAAGACTGTCTTTTGCTATGCTAGGTCCCTTGTTTTTCTGTATGAATTTTAGAATTGCCTTGTCAATTTCTACCCAAAATGGCAGCTGGAATATCAACAGGGATTGTACTGAATATGTAGATCAATCTGGAAAGAGTTACCATCATAACAAAATTAAGAATCCCAGTCCATGAACAGGAAATGTCTTTCCATTTATTTGTCTTTGATTTCTTTTAACAATGTTTATAGTCTTCAGAGTACACGCCTTGAACTTCTTTTAAGTATTTTTTTATTATTTTTAATTTTAGTAAAATACATATAACATAAAATTTATCATCTTAACCATTCTTTTTTAAAGATTTATTTATTTATTTGAGAGAAAGAGAGAGAGAGAGAGCACAAGTAGAGGGAGAGAATCCTCAGACTCCCCACTGAACATGGAGCCCAATGTGGGGCTCAATCTTACAACCCATGAGATCATGACCTGAGCCAAAATCAAGAGGTGGATGCTTAACTGATTCAGCCACCCAGGTGCCCCCATCTTACCCATTCTTAAGTGTATAGTACAGTAGTGTTAAGTGCATTCACATTGTTGTGCAACCCCATCTGCAGACCTCTTCATCTTGTGAAACTCCATAGCAATTAAATAATTAATTTCCCCCACCCTCTAGTCCCAGCCAGACATCATCCTATATTCTTTCTTTATGAATTTAACTACAGTTGGTACCACATATAAAGGGAATTATACAGTATTTGTCTTTTTGTGACTGGCTTATTTCATTTAGCTTAATGTCCTCATGGTCCATCCATGTTGGAGCATGTGTCAGAATCTCCTTCCCTTTTAGGGCTGAGTAATATGGCATTACATGTATTAAAATGTTCTTTTTGGTACTACTGCAAATGGAATTATTTTTCTACCTTAATTATCAGATTGCTCATTGCTAATGGATATACAATTGTTTTATTTATTTTTTTGTATATTGCTCTTAGATTCTGTGCCTTCTAGTAGAGATAGTTCTACTTTTTCCTTTCCAACCTGAATGCCTTTTGCATCTTTTCCTTGCTTAATTGCCCTAACTAGATCTCCAGTATGATGCCGAACAAAAGTTAGGAGAGAGCTGACGTCCTTGTCTTATTCCTGGTCCTAGGGAGAAATCATTCAGTCTTTAACCATTAATTATTATGTTAGCAGTGGGTTTTTTGTAGATGCCCCTTATCAGGCTGAGGAAATTCCCTGCTGTACCTAGTTTGTTAAGAATTTTATTGTGAAAGTGTGTTGAATTTTGTCAAATGATTTTTCTGAGTCTATTGAAGTGATCACATGGTCTTGGTTTTCTTATTCTATTAATTTGATGTATTATGTTGATTGTAGTCTGTTGATTCCAACATACTCTTGTATTCCTGGGATAAATTCAATTTGTTCATGAGACTTTGTTAATTTTATTTCATTCATTTTTCTTTCTGTTCCTCAGATAGCCTCAATCAACCTATCCTTAAGTTTGCTGATTCTTTCTTCTGACTATTCAAATCTGCTGTTAATCTCCTCTAGTGAATCAGCTAAAATATATGACACAAAGTCCAAGTTCATATAATACATTTATTGGAGAGCCCTGTGTGTCTTCATTAAACACTTGCTTTTATTCCCCCTCACACAATTCTAACAAGCTTAGTTATATAATTGGGAAATTAGATTAATACAGAATTGGGGTGAAAAAAGAGGCTATTAAAATTATGGAAGCAGCAAAGTGTCCGTCAGTATATAAATGGATAAAGAAGATGTGGTATATATACACAATGGAATATTATTCAGTCATAAAAAATGAAATCTTGCACTTGCAACAACATGGATAGATCTAGAGAATATAATGCTAAGCAAAATAAATCAGTCAGAGAAAGACAAATACCACATGACTTCTCACATATGCAGAATTTAAGAAAAAAAAACAAATGATAAAGTAAAAAAAGAGAGAGAGAGAAACCAAAAAACCCAGATTCTTAACTATAGAGAACAAACTGTGGTTAATGGAGGAGAGGCGGGTGAGGGGAGGAGTGAAACAGGTGAAGGGGATTAAGAGTACACTTACCTTGATGAGCACTGAGTAATGTATTGAAGTGTTGTATCACTATATTGTATACCTGAAACTTATAAAACACTGTATGCTAACTACACTGGAATTAAATGAATTTTTTTTAAAAAGAGGATAGAGACTATTCCACACACACACACACACATACACACACACACACAAAACAACCAGGAAAACTATAAGCAAATATCTAATAATCTATAAAAGCACAGAAGTCAGAATACTTAGCCTAAAGAAAAACTGTGCTTCATACTTAAACAGCTCCTGGGAGGTTTTCAATATTGAAGTATATGAGTTGATGTTCATAATAAAGATTGATTCAAGCCAACAAACAAAGGTTATATGTATGTTTAGTAGCAGAGAAGTCTGCTTAGGAAAGCAGGGAAACAACTTAAAAATACAGAAAGTTTTAGCATTCAAGGGGGTTTCACTTATATGAAACATCAAATTCGGGTCTCTCAAAAAGTGGTGACATGTTACTACTGGGTATTTATCCCAAAAATACAAATTGTGATCCGTGCACCCCAATGTTTACAGCAGCAAAGTCCACAATAGCCAAACTATGGAAAGAGCCTAGATGTCCATCGATAGATGAATGGATAAATAAGATGTGGTTTATATATACAGTGGAATATTACTCAGCCATCAAAAAACTGAAATCTTGCCATTTGCAATGACATGGATGGAACTGAGGGTATTATGCTAAGCGAAATAAGTCAATCAGAGAAAGACAATTATCATATGATCTCACTCATACGTGGAATTTAAGAAACAGAGCAGAGGAACACAGGGGAAGGAAGGGAAAAATAAAACAAGACGAAATCAGAGACAGAGACAAACCATGAGAGACTATTAACTATAGTAAACAAACTGAGGGCTGATGGAGGGGAGGTGGGTGGAGGGATGGGGTAACTGGGTGATGGATATTAAGGAGGGCATGTGATGTAATAAGCACTGGGTATTATATAAGACTGATGAATCACTGACCTCTACCTCAGAAAACAATAATACACTATATGTTAATTAATTGCATTTGAATTTTAAAAATAAATTAATTTTAAAAAGTGGTGACATATTAACAAAGTATTCCTCTGGATTATAAATATAGATATATAAAAATATAAATAAATAAATAGATATATAATTATCAAATTTATATGTACATTTTAACTAAATTAGCAGATTTTGTTGAATGAACTCATAAATAAGCAAACAAAAAAATTTTGTGTGAGTAACGGGGTCTCTTTTGCTGGAGTCTATGATGGAAAAGGACCCAGGTTGTCCAGTTCAATCTCTCTATGAATGCAGGAATCTTTTCTAAAATCTATGTAAATTCATCATTCCAGCCTGTGCTTGAATAAGCATTTTCAGGGGTTGGGGTGAAGGTGGTACTTGACTTCTCCAAATAAACACTTCCATTACTGGAGAGCTAGTCAGAAAGATTTTCCTACGCCTAGCTGACACCTGCTGCTCTGTAAACTCCTTGTTCTAGATCTAGTTCTAGGATCAACACAAAGTAATTTTACTTTTCCTCCTTTCCTTGTTCAGACGCTGACCCTTTCCATATCTGAGCACAACTACCACTGCTTCCTTGGTCTTTTCTCTAAGCTAAACATGTCATTTCTCTTAACTATTTTTCATGTAACATAGTTTCCAGAGGCCTCAACATTTCATTCAGCTCCTTTGGAACAGTCTCAAATTTATTATCAGTTTCTTGAGGTATAACATCCATAAGTGGACACACACACTTAATGTGTCTTGACTAAGGTACTATACAGTAGTACTATCACCTCCCTGTAACTGTACACTACACGTGCTCCATTAATGCAACTTAACATTTTTCCGACAACCACAGCACAATCTTAGCTCCCATGCAGAAGTATCACCTAAGCTGTCTTTTAAAGACAAGGAGAAATTCAGCATTCAAAGCAAAAGGAAAAACATTTGAATAGTCATAGAAACATAAGAGAAACATCAACTTCTACAAATTGCAAAAATTTGTCATGTTTCATTTGCATATTTCCTTTGAACTGGCTGACAATGGTAAGTTCAGAGGGAATTTTAGTTTCACCACAATTTGAGTCAAATGTAATTACTGGTGGGGCACCTGGTGGCTCATTTGGTTAAGTGTTTGACTCTTGATTTCAGCTCAGGTTGTGATCTTAGGGTTGTGAGATTGAGCCCCAAAGTCAGGCTCCACACTGGGCCAGGAGCCTGCCTTGAGAGTCTCTCTCCCTCTGCCTCTGCCCCAACCTGCTCATGCATGCTGTCTCTCTCTCTCTCTGAAAAACAAACAAACTAAACCCACAAATGTAATTACTGGTGATGATCCTCTGACTACCGACAATTGCTGCATATATTTGAGTTTTTACCCTGATCCTTTGAACCACAAGTGGACTTCTGGTTTATGAAACTACATACAATAAAATAAGAAAGATATTGTGAGGTTTAATGAAATTTAATTAGAATTTATGGAGATTATCGAGGTACTCTACCTATTTATTAGATAGTCTTTCTTGAATCTGTTGGGCAGTGCCAGTTTCTGGATCCTTCTGGAAGGTTGGCTTAACAGTGCAGGAGAAGGGATCTTCCAGATTACAGAGTCTCTACCGCAGCTGTAGTAATATTGAGCCCTGGAAGTTATAGAAGAGAAAATAACTGAGTGAAATGAGTATGAATTCCAATAACAGTCATTTCCAATGCTGACCCCCAACTTTAGGCCTAGGAGCAGGTATGACAGTTTACCCCTTTATTGCTGATCTATTTTCCACATGGAGAGAAATCAGAAATAGTTGCAGCCATCAAGTTCCAGCTGGCTTCTAATATCCTCTTCCAAAACAGATTCATTTTCTGTAATAAACTGCATTCTTTTAAATGACCAAAAAATAACTAATGGAAAGGGAAAATTTGCTGCTTTAAAACCAAATACCTTCTCAGCCTCTCAGAGACAATCGCTAGAGATTACACAGATATTAAAAGAAAAATAAAAGGCTGTATAAACAATTTATGCCAACAGATTTTAAAACTTAGGTGAAATAGATAAACTCTTTGAAAGACACACACTACCAATGCTCATTCAGAAAGATATAATCTGAAGAGCCCTTGTCAAGAATTTACTAAGCAATTCCATGGTCTTGCTGCCGCAGCACCCACTTTGCTTGACCAAGCAGCCTCCAGGGACCTTAAACTGACCTTAGCCCCCATCTCACAAGCACATGCCCTAGATACCAGTCCACTGAGTCGTAAGTTAATGTACATTCCTAATATGACTTTGCCAACAGCCCTGTGACCAACAGTCTCCTGACTCCCAACGCCTTCTTTTCTTTATGCATCCTTTGGATATGAGTCCCAAGAAGCTTACCAGAACCCTGCTCTTTTGTTTGAATTGACCGGTCTGGCCTTGGCCTAGGAATTCCAAAGCACTCCACCTGCAGACCATAATAATGCATGTGCCCCAGGCCCTGCCTCTCTCTACAATCTGCTTCGACTTCCATGTGTGACTCCTTGATGCATGCCAGGTACTTCTAGGACCTGTGAGTAATGAACTTCTCTATTTCAATTTCTGTTTTGGTCTGTTGTTGAACTGTCACCCCATGCTCCACTTAACAAGCATTATTTTGACAAATTCATAACAGCCCTGTATCTATTAAATAAACTGAATTTATAGTTAAAAACCTGAACTAGAGGGTATTATGCTAAGTGAAATAAGTCAGTCAAAGAAATGCAAATACTGTATCATTTCACCCATATGTGGAATTTAAGAAACAAAACAGATGGATATAGGGGAAGGAAAGGAAAAATAAAATAAGAGGAAAACAGAGAAGGAGGCAAACCATAAGGGACTCTTAACTCTAGAAAACAGAGGGTTGTTGGAGGGAAGGTAGGTGGGGGAATGAGGTAACTATGTGATGGGCAGTAAGGAGGGCAAATGCTGTGATGAGCACTGAGTGTTATATGTAACTGATGGATCACTAAGTTCTACCTCTGAAACTAACAATACAGTATATGTTAATTACATTGAATTTAAATAAAAATTTAAAAAAAGTCTTCCCACCAAAAAACTCCAGACCTAGATGACTTCATTGTGGATTCTATGAAATACATAAACAAGAAAAATCAGTTCTATATATTTTCCAGTTGATTCTATGAGGACAGAATTACCAAAAACAAGTAAAGACATTACAAGAAACAAAGACATTTCCACAAAAACACTATAAGAAAAATCCAGATTAATACCCCGCATAAGCACAGATACAAAAATTTTAGTTTTATTGGAACATAGGCACGCTAGTTTTCATAACATCTGTGGCTGCTTCCTGCTACAATAGTGGAGTTGGGTAGTTGCAACGGAGACTTAGTGGTCAACTTTACTATCTACCCACTTCCTCAAAATTTTGCTGACATTTGACTAAAATCGTAATCAAAAAGAGATAGAGAAATGGCTGCCTCGATTATCTTCGAAACCAAACTTCAGATAAATAATGGTATCTTCACCTTTTTCCTGTTACTTTAACCTCCCTCACTACTTGAGCTCATTCCCACCCTCCCCCACAGTCTTTCTTCAAAGAACCAACCAGCAGAAACCTAGTCATTCAACAAACATGCACTAAAAGCCAATTGGCAATGGGTATCAAAAGTCTTAATGATATTTTTACCTTTACATGTAAGAATTAACTAATGGTAATCAAGCCCATGGTGGTATACAAAATCCACCAGAAACTGCATGCATAAATAGCTCATGCACAACAATGTTATATGTGGTACATATCCCAGCATAACACTGCCAGTTTATTAAAAATTTAAGGGGTGGGGCGCCTGGGTGGCTCAGTGGTTTAAAGCCTCTGCTTTCGGCTCAGGTCATGATCTCAGGGTCCTGGGATCGAGGCCCACATCAGGCTCCCTGCTCAGCGGGGAGCCTGCTACCTCCTCTCTCTCTGCCTGCCTCTCTGCCTATGTGTGATCTCGCTCTCTATCACTTAAATAAATAGAATATTTTTTTTAAAAAATTCAAGGGGCACCTGGGTGACTGGCTTGAGTAGCCAACTCTTGATTTTGGCTCCAGTCATGATCTCCGGCCATGGGATGGAGCCCCATGTGGGTCTCTGTGCTCAGCAGGAGTCTGCCTGAGATTCTCTCTTTCCCTCTTCTTTTACCCCTCCCCCCACTTACTCTCACTCTCTCTCTCTCTCTAATAAATAAAATCTTAAAAAAAAAAAAACCTCAAAATCCTGGTAAGCCAAAACATTATAAGATATAAAACAAGTTAGCAACAGCTAAATATTAGTCTTGCTCTGGAAAATTTTACTGTAGCATCATATAAGGAAATATATAGAATCTTTAATCCTCAATAATTTTTTACTACAGGTTGGACAATTTATGGCTTTCAGATAAAAGGGCTGGGTTCTGTGTTTGTTTTCCACAGGGACTACTGATATAGTAACCTGATAACACTCAAACACTAACCTGTTAGGTACATATCGGTGGGAGACTTCTTTGGGCTGGGCAAGACCCTCAAGTCTTTTGGTCAGCTGAGCTTTCAAAGCAGTCCGGGCAATAGGGCAAATAGGATCTTGATTCCCCCAAAACAGTCTTCTATTAAAAGGGAGAAAAATCAAATGGTAAGGAATTCACTACTAATGGACATCTTAGAAATGGCTCTTGGTGACTTCCACACTGATTTTACTTCACTTCCAGAACTATATTTCTATTACAGAATTTGACAATTTCCAATCATTAGAAACACATCAACTACTTATGCAGTTAAAAAAAAAATAAGAAGATTGTTTTACCTGTCCTAAAACACAGTGACAAAAATGAACCTATTTTCTGAAAGAGTTCTGTTTCTGCTATTGTATAATTAACACTGTAACTTATAATCAAGTCAACATAAAATGGGCATGCCATCTACCTAACACTTAGCTCCTGCTGTGGGTGAAGCCCTATACCAGGGGGTCAGAAAATAAAAGAGTATCAGGGTAGTATTAGTAGCTCCCATTTGTGAAATACTGTGGGCCAGGCAGTGGGCTAAGTACTGAGATCAGATCTTTTAGTCTGTACAATAAGCATGTTTCCTGAGCAGAGGGTGAAGAGAGAAGGAGAACCAGTGGGGGATTCAGCTGAAAAGGCTTCATGGAAGAAAGTGAAAGGCACAGATTTCCAGAAATGAGGCATATTCCATGTTGGGGTAACTCTGAGAAATGGGAATAATCAAGCATGGGTCAAGGCATGATTGGACAGGGGCACATTGGGAAATAATTAAGTAACATTGCTACAATGTGTGCGGAAGGCACAAGGAGTCAGAAGAAGGTAACTTTGCATATAACTGAAATTGCCATTTAATTGAGCTTAACTATTTAAAAGGCCCTGTTTTTTTAACTTTATATTTTTTATACAATGTTTATTTCTCTACTTTGCAAGTATCAGTCAGTCACCATTAGAAATATTAATGAATGAATGAATATTCCCATCCTCTACATTCTGCTGATTCTATTTCCTAAATATGGCTTAAATCTGTCCATTTCTCCTTATCTCTGTTGCTACTTTCCTTGTCCAGATCCCATCATCTCCATCACCGCCAGAGTGATCTTTCTAAGCCCCAATCTGATCAAGTCACCCCCTTGTTAAAGACTCTTTAAAGGTTTCCATTGGCTTTACAATGGACTCCCAAATTCTTACCATGGTTTACAAGGTCCTCCACAGTTCTGACAAAGAGCACCTGCTGCTCCAGCCTGTAAGTTCACCCAAAGGGAAGAGCATGACTTAATCTTTTGAAGATTTCCCCCTAGGACCGTTTAGTGCTGTACATGACAGGTGCTCCATCACAATCTGATGAATGAAAGTATGGTGAAAACTGGGGACTCACATGATGGTGATGTAAAACAGAGGAGAGAGGAGAGAATTGTCCACAGGGAGAAGAGGAGGCTACAGCAGAAGTCAGGGCCTCAGGTGACAAGGGCCTGAGTGGGAGTGACTTTGGGGAAGATAGTAACTCTGTTTCCAAAAGAGAAGATTGGTGGAAGAGCAGGAAGAGAAGAGGTGGAAGAGAAGAGATCTCTTCCAAAAGAGAAGAGGTGGAAGACTGGTGGAAGAGCGTGGAATGGGCAGGAAGATTTCAAGACAAGATCCATCAAATATATCAGGAAGCAACAAATATAACTTAGATATCAAGAATGGAAACTGAAAAAAACAAAAGACAATGGGACTTGGCCAGTAACAGAAAAAGTGAAAAGCATCTTAGGGGTAAATACCAAAGCTCTGGTGGAGAAAAGCTAAGGGAGTCAGGGATACAGTTGACCCTTGAATAATGAAGGGTTAGGGGCACTCACCCCATGCAGTTGGAAATCTGCATATAACTTCCGATTCCCCCAAAATGTAACTACTAATAACCTACTGTTGACCAGAAACCTTACTTATAGCATAAACAGTCAATGAACACATATTTTATCTATTATATGCTGTATTCTTTCAATAAAATAACCTAGAGCAAATAAAATGTTATTAAGAGAATCATAAGGAAGAAAAAATACTTTTAAGTACTGTACTGTATTCATAAAAAAAATATCTGGTACAAGTGAACCCATGCAGTTCAAACCTATGTTGGTCAATGTTCAACTGTGTATATTGGTTTTGTATTCAGTTTCAAATTCAAAGCAAAAGGTACTTTAGACACAGCAATTATGTCAGTATATAATACATGGTCCTGATGATGACTTCTAGGGATCGAACCTTTATGAGATCATTATCTGCTTGAAAATTTTGGCCACAGGGCATCTAGGTGGATCAGTCAGTTAAGTGTCTGCCTTCAGTTCAGGTGTGATCCCTGGGTACTGGGATAGAGTCCCACAGCAGGCTCTCTGCTCAGCAGGGAATCTACTTCTCCTTCTACTCCTCCCCTCTGCTCTGATTTCTCTCTCTCTCTCTCTCATGCTCTCTCTCTCTCTCAAATAAATGTATTTTTAAAAAAGAAAATTTTGGCCATAAAAATGAGAAAACACATAGTATGAAAGAAAAGTAATGAGAATTACGTAAAAGGCAGGAGAACTAGCTTAAACTAAGCTAGAAGGAAAGGATCAGTGGGATAAGAAAGAGCAGAGACTATACCGTTGAGAAAAATGTGGATATAATGTACTAAGTCCTATCCATGTAATGGTCATCAGAAAGTAGGGAGAGTGACACGTCAAAGTAACATATTATGCAGATGATTCTTCACTCTACTCGGACAGCATTTAAAAATCACCTATGTTTAGCTCTTACATACCTAACAATATCAGGGAAATGTTTAATTTTTTACAGTCTACAATGAGGACTTGACCTGAGAGCATAGTATTCTTATCTGTATTGTACCTGTTTGATGGATCCATGAGATATAACAATATCTGACATAATCACACCCCTAGAATTCTAGAATAAGGGACCTAGAAGGGTTCTTGAGAGTTCCGTGTTCAGTCATTCTTTTCTGAACAGCCAGATATCTAGTCTTACATATTTCCAGAGTCAGAAAACACAAAACAGCTTTCATTAGTCTATTTCCAGAGTTTTATTGTTCTGAAATTCTTATACCCTCTCCTATTATAACAAATATTTATTTAACTTTCATCTCTATAAACTGCTTTATGTACTTGAAGATTTATGAGACAGTCTTTAACTTTCTTAGGCTGGCCAACCACAAATTCTTTTAATGTATCCTCATAGGTTCCATTTTTCTTTTTGTTTTTTTGTTTTAAGATTTTATTTTTTCATTTTAAGGACAGTGTGCACACATGTGCAAGCAGGGAAGGGCAGAGGCGGGGGAGAGGGAGAAAGAATTTGAAGCAGACTCCTCACTGAGCACAGAGCCCTACTGGGGCTTTACTGGGGACTCAGTCCCACAGCCACCAGATCATAACCTTAGCCAAAACCAAGATTCAGACACTCAACCAACTGCACCACCCAGATGCCCCACCATTTATCTTTTAATAATTTTCTTCCTTGGTTTTGGAGGCCCTCTCTTTCCTGGTTCTCTCTCCTGCTCACACTCTCTTTCTCTCCCCCTCTCCCTCCTTCCTTCCCCCCCTTTCCCAGTTTTATTGAGAAATAATTGGCATACATCACTGCATAAGATTAAGGCACACAGCATGATGGTTTAATTTATATATATTGTGAAATGATTACCACAATAGATTCAGCTAACATCTATCTTCTACTAATTCTCTCTTGCCTACTCCTTTTCAATTTCCTTAGGTAGTGTCTCTTTTGCAACTTAAACAATGGCATGTGCCCCAATGTTTCCTCCTCCTCAATATTTTTTAAAAAATTTTTAAAAATTAAAGGGGTCCCTGGGTGGTTCAATAGGTTAAGTGTCTGATTCTTGCCTTTGGCTAAGGTCATGATCTCAGGGTCATGGGATAGAGCCCTGTGCTGGGCTCCACACTCAGTGGGGAGTCTGCTTGGGATTCTCTCTCTTCCTTTCCCTCTGTCCCTCCCTCCCATGCTCTCTTTCTAAAATAAATGAACAACTCTTAAAAAAAAAAAAAGTATCACTAAGTACTGATGTTTCCAAAATAGTATCTCCAAGAATTCTCAAGTATCCTCCTGAGTGTTTAATTTATATTTCCAAATGCTTACTGGATGTCTCAAAAGCATCCCATATGACAAAATGTACCTTCCTCCAAAACATGTCCCCCTCTCATATTTCCTTTTGTAGTTACAATAACATTTTCCACCTTATTTCTAAAAACAGAAACCTATAAATCATATTTGACTCCTCCTCTCCCTCAGTCTCCTCATTTGTTACTAAGTCCTATCCATCTCTGTCTTGACTCTAACCTTTCCTGTAACCCTTAAAGCCACTCTCTTAGGACAAAACTTCCTTATTTCTCTCCCGTACTATTGTAATAGCCCCAAATCAATCTTCCTGATTATAATCCTCCATGATATCAAAGGGACCACACCTTTCTAAAACAGCCATTGTGATATAATGTAGGTAAATGGGCTTTGTGTACAATGAACATAGATTCAAATCCCAGTTTTGGTATCTGCAGGCTGGGTTACTTAAGTTTTTTGAGCTCAATTGCCTAGTCAAATCACTCCTTCAAATTTTTTAATGGTTTCAAGTAGGAGTAGGTTGGCGAGGAGTGTTCTAAGACTATTGACAGTTCTAGCAATATTCATTGACACATCTCTTATCAATGTATACCTCTCATCAATGTGTATGTGTATGTAGCCATCCACGAAAAAGAGAGAATTTAAAGCATATTATATCCTTAATGTTTAAAAACAAGCCTTTTAGGGGTGCCTCGGTGGCTCAGTGGGTTAAGCCTCTGCCTTAGGCTCAGGTCATGATCTCAGGGTCCTGGGATCGAGCCCCGCATCGGGTTCACTGCTCGGTGGGAAGCCTGCTTCCCCCTCTCCCTCTGCCAGCCTCTCTGCCTACTTGTGATCTCTCTCTCTGTGTCAAATAAATAAATAAAATCTTTAAAAAAAACAAACCTTTTTAAAATTAAAATTTTAGGTTATAGCAAAGTTGCAGGATAACATTAATATTCAAATTCTACTGATTTCATATATACCAGCAATGAACAATGGGAATTTGAAATTAAAAACAGAACACTATTTACATTAGCACCAAAAAAATGTAAATACATAGATGTAAATCTAACAACATAAGTATAAGATCTCTATAAATAAAACTACAAAACTCTGGTGAAAGAAATCAGAGAACTAAATAAATGGAGTGAGAGTCCATGTTTAAGGAAACAAAAAGCCAATATTGTTAAGATGTCAGTTCTTTCCAACTTGATCTACAGATCCAGTAAAATCCCAGTCAAAATCCCAACAAGTCACTTTGTGGATATTCATTCACAAACGGATTCTAAAATTTGTGTGAAGAGGCGAAAGATCCAGAATAGACAACACAATATTGAAAAAAAAGAACAAAATCAGAGGGCTGCCACTATGCGACTTCAAGACTTACTGTAATGTAACCCTACAGTAATCAGACAGCAGTATTGGTGAAAGACTAGACAAATAGATCAATGGAAAAATACAGACCTAGAATCCAGAGACACCTTTCACAAAAATTAATTTGAAATGTATCCTAGATCTAAATGTAAAATGCAAAACTATAAAACTTCTAGAAGGTAACATAAGAGAAAATCTAGGTGACTTTAGATTTAGCAACTGATTTTTATTTTTTATTTTTTTTTAAAGATTTATTTATTTATTTGACACAGAGAGAGAAATCACAAATAGAGAGGCAGGCAGAGAGAGAAGGAAGCAGGCTCCCTGCTGAGCAGAGAGCCTGATGCGGGCCTTAATCCCAGGACCCTGAGATCATGAACTGAAGGCAGAGGCTTTAACCCTCTAAGCCACCCAGGCGCCAGCAACTCATTTTTAAATATAGCCAAAGCATGATCCATGAAAGAGAAAAATGGATAAGTTGAACTTCATTCAAATTGAAAACTTTTATTCTGCAATGGACACTGCTAAGAGAATGAAAAGATGAGTCCACAGACTAGGAGAAAATATTTGCAAGACACGTTATCTCATGTCTGACAATCTTACAATATTGTAACCTGGAACTCAGGTTACAATACCAATACCATAGATGGAGTGGCTTATAAACAACAGAAATCTATTTCTCACAATTCTGAGAGTTGGGATGTCCAAGATCAAAGCATCAGCAGATTTGGTGCCTGGTGAAGACCTGTTCTCTGGTTCACAGTCATCTTCTTGCTGTGTTCCCACATTGCTGAAGGAGCAAGGGAGTTCTCTGAGGTCTCTTTCATGAGGACATCAATCCCATTCATGGGTGCTCCATCTTCAGGATTTAAATCACCTCCCAAAGGCCTTACCTCCTAATACCATCATATTGGGGATTAGGTTTTCAATTTATGAATTTTAGGGGAACATAAACATTCAGTCTATAGCATCTGATAAAAGATTGGTATTCAAAATACACAAAGAATTCTTACATTTCAACAATAAGAAAACAAACAGCCAATTAAAAAGTGAGCAAAAGAGTTAAACACACACTTCACCAAAGGAGATATGCAGATGGTAAATAAGCATATGAATATGCTCATCATCAGGTCATTAGAGAATTACAAATTAAAACAATGAGAGAGATACCACTATACACCTTCAGAATGGCTAAAATACAAAACACCAAAGGCTGGTGGGGATGCAGAACAACAGGAACTATTTTATTCATTGATGGTGGAACTGACAAACACCTTAGAAGATGTCTAGCAATTTCTTACAAAGCTAAACATATTCTTACTGTATGATCCAGCAATTGCATTCCTAAGTGTTTACCCAAATGAGTTGAAGACTTTTATCTACATGAAAACCTGCACATCAATGTTTATAGCATCTTTACTCATAACTGCCAAAAATTGAAGACAAACAATATATCCTTCAATAGATGAATGGATAAGCAAACTGTGGTACAACCAGACAACGGAATATCCATCAGTGCCAAAAAAAAAAAAAGAGCTACCAAGCAATGAAAAGACATGGAGGAACCTTAAACGTATATTGTTAAGTGAAAGAAGCCAAAACGAAAAGGTTATATACTGTATCATTTCAACTATACGACATTCTCAGAAAAGCAAAACTATAGATACAGTAAAAAGATCGGTGGTTGTCAGGGTTTTGGAGAAGGGAGCACAGAGGGAAAGAGATGAATAGGTAGAGCACAGGTAATTTTTAGGGCAAGGAAAGTATTTTACATAATACTTTAATGGTGAATACGTGACATACATTTGTCAAAATCCATAGAACTGTACAACACAAAAAGTGAAGCCTAATGTAAACTACAGACTTTAGTGAATAATGTGTCAATATTTCTTCATCAGTTATAATAAGTGTGATGCACTAACACAAGATGTTAATAATGGGAGAAACAAGAGTAGTGGTAGTAATACAAAACTCTCTCTGTACTTCTGGCTAGTTTTTCTGTAAACCTAAAACTGCTTTAAAAATAAAGTGTATTTTTTAAAAAAAACAATAGGAGATCAGAAAAAAAGAAAAAAATTAAGGCTTTACTCAGGAGCCAAAGAAGAAAAGGGGGGTCCTGTGGCCAAGGATGGGAGGTCAGTGGGTCTTACTGGCCGGCGATCCAGAGAAGAGGTTTGCTCTAGGCAGAGGTTTACAGACAGTACGTTAGAAGCAGCAAAGTTGAACCCAGAGGATGGACACAAGAGTTTCAAAGTGGTTTTCAAACCCTTCTGCTTATTAGAATCACCTGGGGGCTTTTAATACTCTCAAAGCCTACGCTGGACTCTAGACCAAGTAAATCAGGATTTCTGGGGATGGGGCCCAGATATCAGTGTTTTAATAGGTCCCTGGGTGATTCCATGTGCAGACTAATTTGAGAACTACTGACTTAGGGTTAGCATTCCATGTGTTGACTTAACTGAGAGGACAGTATTGGTTCAGTGGATTCAGTTGACCACAGAGTGGATAAACCTGGGATGCAAGGTTAGTGGGCAAGTAAGAATAATACTTACCTATTTAATGTAAGGAACACAATCCTCACAAACAAGACTATGTGATGTCGCCTTACCTATCAGGGGTTCCCCATTGTTTTTTAGGCCTAGAAAGATCTTGGATTCTCTTCCTAGAAAAAAAACTAACAAATACCAACTGATTAATTCAGAGAGAATGTTTAACCATATTTAAATATGGTTATATTAGACAACTCCTACTCATACAAATCCCATCGTGGGGGCAAAAACCCAGAGCCCTATTTGATGTGATTTGAAGAGTACTGAAAGCTCAAAGTATTCAAAAATATTGTGGACCCAAAATTCTCACCCCTAAAGTCATGAATAATATAGAACATAGTGAAACAAAGACAATAAATAAGCAATAAAACCAAGAGCTTATTGTCTTCAGAAGACCCCAGATAAAATACACATTTCATGGGAAAAATTCTCAATTCTCATAGTAAGTTAATTTGTAAATGGCCTGACGGCACTGGATTCTGAAGAGATTACACAGATAAATTTCAGACAGAGCATTTAGATTTGGGAAAACTATGAGACATGCAAAATATACTTGGAGTATTACTCAACCCCCTTTCTTCCCTACTCTGCTCCTTTGAACCTTCCTTGATTGTTCTGAACCTACCTATATTAGACACAGTTCGTGTTCACCAAGTGTCCGTGTGTTCCTCCACATTTCCAAGCCTCCCATCAGTTGTATTTTATTTATTTATTTGTTTATTTGTTTGTTTGTTTGAAGGAGGGAGGAGGAGCAGATGGAGAGGGAGAGAGAGAATCTAAGCAGACGGAGCCCTCCGTGGGGCTTGGGCTCTCCACCCTGGGATCATGACCTGAGTTGAAATCAAGAGTCAGCAGCTTAACTGACTGAGCCATCAGGTGCCTGTCCCTTGTTTAGAGCCAGGTGAATAGTTAGGTCTAACTTCAGCATAAGTGTTGACTATCAATTCCAGGGGGAGCTAAGAGCTTAAGAGCTAGTATGTCTCCTCCATTTCCCTCTTCCCCTGTTGCAGTGACTCTGGAAGGCACATATTCCAGATGGCATAGGTAATAGACAGAAGAGGCCAGCCATGTCACACTGGACTGTGACATAAGGGAGAAATAAATTTTATTGCATTCAGTCATTGAGAGTTTTGTATCTTGTTACTGCAGCATTGCTTAACCTGTGCAGATTAATACACCACCTATGTTACTGCACTCATATTGTAGTTATTTTTGTACTTGCTTGGAGTTTGAAGGGCCCAATAAATAACAACCCTTTTTTCTGCCCACAGTTAGAAACTAACAGTAGTCAGATAAATAGAATAAAAATACTTTCTCTATTATTGATGAAATGGTATTAAAGAGTTGTGTGGATTCCTGACATCCCTGAATTGAACTTGTCCCCCCTCTTCCTGTTTTGTTGAACATTAGTTGACCATATAATTGTGGGTCCATTTCTGGGTTCTCTATTCTGTTCCATTGATGTATGTGTCTGCTTTTGTGCCAGTACCATACTGTCTTGATCACTACAGTTTTGTGATAGAGCTTGAAGTCTGGAATCGTGATGCCTCCACCTTTGTTTTTCTTTATCAAGATTGCTTTGGCTATTTGGAGGCTTTTGGTGTTCCATACAAATTTTAGGGTTGTTTGTTCTAGCTCTGTGAAAAATACTGATAGTATTTTGATAGGGATTGCATTAAATGTGTAGATTGCTTTGGATGTATAGACATTTTAACAATATTTGTTCTTCCAATCCATGAGTATGAAATGTTTTTTCATTTCTTTGAGTCATCTTCAATTTCCTTCATAAGTGTTTTATGGTTTTCTGAGTACAAATCTTTTACCTGTTTGGTTAGGTTTATTCCTAGGTATCTTATGGTTTCAATGCAATTATAAATGGGATTGATTCTCTGATTTCTCTTTCTGCTGCTTCATTATTGGTGTATAGAATGCAACAGATTTCTGCACATTGATTTTAAATCCTATGACATTGTTGAATTCATGTATTAATTCTAGCAATTTTCTGGTGGAGTCTTTTGGGTTTTCTACATAGAGTATCATGTCATCTGCAAATAGTGAAAGTTTTACTACTCCCTTGCTGATCTGGATGCCTTCTCTTTTTGTTGTCTGATTGCTGAGGCTAGGACTTCCAGTACCACATTAAAATAGCAGTGGTGAGAATGGACATCCATCCCTGTCTTGCTCCTGACAGTAGAGGAAAAACTCTGTTTTTTCCTCATTGAGGATGAAATTAGCTGCGGGTTTTCTGTAGATGGTGTTTATGATGTTGAGGTATGTTCCCTCTATCCCTACTTTGCTGAGGGTTTTTCTTAAGAATGGATACTGTATTTTGTCAAATGCTTTTTCTGCATCTACTGAGAGGATCATATCGTTCTTATCCTTTCTTTTATTAGTATGGTGTTGATTTGTGATTGGACATGGATTGATTTGTGAATACTGAACCCTACATAGTTTTATATATTCCTGCAGCCCAGGAATAAATCCCACTTGATCGTGGTGGATGATTCATTTAATGTACTGTGGGATTTCATTTGCTGGTATTTTGTTGAGAATTTTTGCATCCATGTTCATCAGGGATATTGGCCTGTAGTTCTCTTTTTTAGTGGGGTCTTTCTCTTAAAATAAGCCCTGGCCATGCTGTCAGGTAGGATTCAGGCCTGACACAGTATGGGAAGATCCTTAGGTAAAAGACATGCCCTCCCTAATTAAATGGTGACTAATATGCCTCAAGAAGCTCCTTTTAGAAAAGTGGGAGGAGGCAAGGGGGATTAAATCCTTTAATCAGATTATTTCCATGTTCCTCTAATTCATTTGTGCTGCTTTAGCCTTTAAGTTACAAAACAACAGGAGACCAGTGTGACTAGCCTCATCTATAAATGAAAATAACTATGTCCATCTCAAAGGGCTGCATGCCTAGCAACTTCTAACCATAGAGTGAGTGTTCAATAAATGTTAGCTCCTTTTTTCTTTCCCACAACACCTAGTGTGACACCTCGTATATATAGTCAGTGCTCAGCAAACACTAATTGATTTGAATTAAATTGGCACTTAATGGTTTAAAATACAAACTTAGGGGCACCTGGGTGGCTCAGTTGGTTGAGTATCTGACTCTTGGTTTCGGCTCAGGTCATGATCTCATGGGTCCAAGAGACAGAGCCCTGCATCAGGCTCTGTGTTCTGGGTAATCTGCTTCAAGATTCTCTCCCTTTGCCCCTCCCCACACACATATGTGAGCATTTGCACAGGCACACACTCTCTCTAAAATAAATAAATCTTTAAAAAATAAAGAAAATATAAACTTAGTTTAAGTGCCTTGTAAGGGAAAATCATGGAACTATCAGTAAACCTTTATCACTTGAATAAGTTTCTACACAAGATACAGGTTAAATTCAGTAAGAACAAGAACAGTACCTCACCTTCATGCTCTTTTTTCCCTAATGGCTAACACTCTAGACTCTTCTAATTTCCCCCCTTTGCTATTGCAGTTAGCCTATCTGCATTTTGTCCCTCAGGACTCTGCTGCTTAATTCACGAGTTCCTAGTCCAAAGTTCTCAAATCCTTAAGGGACCTATGAAGATAATAATGGGAGTCCACAACCTTTAGAATATTTCAAAAGGTCAAATGGCATCCTACACCATCCATAGTCAGGTTGTAGAGGCTACCCCAAATACTAAATTTGTTTCTGAGCTATATCATCTCCATGTTACTTCATGTTGATACGAGGCTCTGATCATATGCACATCTGCCCTTAAGTTTTAAAAAATTAATAAATGTAGCTTGTTTTATAAACAACAACAAAATCTTTCAAAACATGAGATTGTGGTTGCGGGTGGAGAAAACCAAAATATTTTTTGGTGGTAAAACATTTGCAATCAGCTATGTAACTGATATGATGCAACCCCCAAGTCATGCCTGTTAATATCTAGAAACAATGAAGATATTGTCCATGGGGGGAGGGGGGGACTACATCCTTATTCAACAGAAGAAGGGCTTCATCATGTCAGCACCGCATTAGTCAACTTTCCAGTGGAGGAAAAAGAAAGCCAGAGTTGCAGACAAAACATCTTACATACATTACTTTTTTTAAAAAAGTGAGCTTCTGGCTTCTGTCATCACTTCCAAGCCAAGGTTTCTCTCACTACCTTTTCTTCACTAGCTAAATAACGTTTTTTTAATGTATTGTTTAATAGACAATGACAGTTTCCTAGTTTATTCCTGTTGACATGTTAATTGAGTTGTTACTTCAGCTGGAAATAATCTCATTAACATTTGCTAATTCTGTGTGGAGGTCTGACTAACACCTATCCTCTTCATTCACTTCTTGTGGATTATGTCACCACAACTGCATCTCCACTCTATCCCTTCATCTTAACACAGGCTTCCCCCTTCTTTCACACCTTGCATTACTTCACAATGTGTAGTCAGGGTCCTGGGCAAAAACAAAAGAATGTGGTTGAAGGGCTTTCACTCTTGAAAGTAGGTATTTTTTTTAATGAGGATTACATTGCTGTCCCATGTCTTCATTGATTATTAGTCTCCTATAGTTTGCCAATAGCTCAGAAAGTTTTTGAAATCCTTACCTTGGGTGCAGAACAATAAATATACCTTTATATAGCAATAATTATGGAAATGACTGCAGGTCTGAACTTTTGGGGTAATACAAACAAGTCTCTCAGTTAAAATGCTCTTTTACATTTAACTATGTTGTTTATATTCAGAAAATATTTTCTTTCATAACAATCAGGCACAGCATATTCCGTTAACAAGATTTTTTTTAGATGACAGGGATAAATAATAAAGATAGCATAGTTTTCTCATAGAATCAAGCCAAATTAACCACCCAAACAAGAGCAAGAAATGGTATAACAATAAGAGAAAAATATTTTTTTAAAAAACACTCTCTTCACAGTCTTTTTTTTTTTTTTTTAAGTGTAAAACTTATCAGGTATAAACTATTGCACTGGCTATTTAGCCACAGGAGAGTTTGCTCACCCGGTATACATTTATTTGCAGTAATGTGGTATTTTAAGTGGGTACTTGTTAATACTCAGTAAATGTTAGTTCTACCAGCTCTTCTAACTCAGCCACCACACAACCTTGGGAAAGTGACATAATTTCGCTGAATTTCATTTTTCCTCAGTAAAATCTAGCTAATTATATCTACCCTATTAACTTCTCAGGATTCTTATGAGAAAAAGAGAAATTTTTTTAACTGCAAAGCATTACATAAAGATATGGTGATACTATTTAATGCCTGAAAGAGCTGAGGGGAAAAAACAAACTAAAAAGGATAGCAAATAGGGGCACCTGGGTGGCTCAGTGGGTTGGAGCCTTTGGCTCAGGTCATGATCTCAGGATCCTAGGATCAAGCCCCGCATCATGCTCCCTGCTCAGCAGGAAGCCTGCTTCCTCTCTCTCTGCCCACCTCTCCCTACTTGTGATATCTCTCTTTCTCAAATAAATAAATAAATAAATCTTAAAAAAAAAAAAAAAAAGGATAGCAAATGAATCCAAAAAACTGTAGGGATGCCTGGGTGGCTCAGTCAGCTGAGCATCAGATTCTTGGTTTTGGCTTAGGTCATGGGATCAAGCCTCGCATTGGGCACAGAGCTTAGCAGGGAGTCTGCTTCTCCTTCTCTCACTATCCCCCACCACCACCCACACTCCCACTCTCTCTCAAATAAATAAATCTTAAAAAAAGAGAGAGAGCTCTTTCCCTATATCTCAAGGATTGGGAAAATTAAAAAAAAAAGAAATAAACTCAAAATAACAATAAATATGAATGATATAATCCTTTTATTCAAAGAATGGATACAAATAAAATTTTTATTTACTTCTCATCTATACGAGCCCCTGATATTAATCTTTGGTATTTCTCTTTAATGATTCTACTCTGTTACCTCTTCTAACTCCATCTTAGCCAAACAAAGAGTAAGCATCAGGTTTCAGGAGGCATCTGTTTTGTGTACTGTACGTACACACTTTTTTTCTCACAGAGAGCACTTTTTTGAAATTTCATTAGCTACTGTACTTGAAATAGAGACAAGGGGAGATCAGGATATATTGACCTGGAGCTTCACAAAGTCTGTGACATGAGATTGTCAATGCAGCATCCCAAGTCCTTAAAGGTTCAGATCTAGCATGTAACATACACCTAGTACTCAGCAAACAAGTAAAACACTGAGTGAATCTAAGGAGATTTCTACATCTCAGTCTTCTTCCCCCATCTCACTTCTTAATCACTTTATCTCCTGTTCCCTTTTTATACAGGAACTGTCATTAGAAAATGGCCTTATGACCCAGAAAAAGCACAGGAACCTTCAAGAAAGGCTTTTCCTTCAGATGCCCCAGATTGAGTCTGCCCCATCAGCTAGTTAGTCTGGGAGAACACTACTATACCTATAGTCTTACCATCTTCTTGCAATGCCACAGGGACCAGGATCTATGAAAAGTAAAAGCAAACATCAGATTTGATAAGAATCAAAGATATGATAAAGATAGTGTCACAAATCAATAAAAAAGAGATTATAAAAAGTACCTAGGGGAATGGCTAAATTAAATATGTCACACCATGTACCAAGAAAAATCACAGGTAAATTGAGGAGTTAAATATTTTTTTAATTGAATTAGAGCTAAAATAAGAGAATATCTACTTAATCACTAGATTTTAATCTGAGTAAAGGTGACAAGAGATATACAGGAATAATAAAAATTAAAATATTTAAAACTTAAAACTTTTAAGTGCCCAAAATCAAAACCTGAAGAGGAAATGAAAATATTTGTCAACAAATATGACAAAGGGTTAACAGTCTTAACACCTGAGATTATAAAAGTATTGATGAATAAGAAAAACACCAAGGTATGTGTCAAAAGTTGAATGGACAAAGGACAGAAACTTAATATATGAAGACATAAATACAAATATAAAGACAAATGAAAGAAAAAGTTCACACTTGCTTGTAATCAAAGCAATGTAAGTAAAGAATGATATTTTTCTAAATTATAAAATTAGCAAAAAAAATTTTGCAGAAGATAATGAAACTAGATGGGTAAAATGAGATGCGTACTCTTTTATACTGCTGTGGAAACCTAAACTAGTACACTTTATGAAAAATAATTCGTCAGTATAAGTCAGCAAGGCTTATATTCCTTAACCTAATTCTACTTGTAAAAATGTACCCTAAAGCGGTGCCTGGTGTACCCTAAAGGTGCGGCTGGTGTACCCTAAAGGGGGGGCTCAGTCGGTTAAGTGTCTGCTTTTGGCTCAGGTCACGATCCCAGGGTCCTGAGATCCAGCCCCCATCGGGCTCCCTACTCAGCGGAGAACATGCTTCTCTTTCTCCCTCTGCCTCTTCCCCAGCTTGTGTTCTCTCTCTCTCTCACTGTCTCTCTCAAATAAATAATATCTTAAAGAAAAAGAAATGTACCCTAAAGAAATTATTCCAAGCATAGCAAAAATGTATGCACAAAATATTCATTGTGGTATCAGTGGAAAATTGGATACACCTAAAATGTCCAAAACAGAAGAAATCGTTAAGCAAATTAAAGATCATGGTTCAGGGGCACCTGGGTGGCTCAGTTACTTGAGTGTCTGACTTTGGCTTAGATCATGATCTTGAGCTCCTGAAATCCAGTCCTGCATTGGGCTTCCTACTCAGTGGGAAGTCTGCTTCTCCTTCTCCCTCTGCCCCTACCCCTGCTCATGCTCTCTCTCTCTCTCTGTCAAATAAATAAATAAAATCTTAAAAAGAAATCATGTTTCTGGGCGTCTGGGTGGCTCAGTTGGGTAGGTGTCTGACTCTTGATCTTGGCTGGTCTTGATTTCAAGATCGTGAGTTCAGGCCCCACACTGGGGCCCAGCATGGAGCCCACTTAAAAAAAAAATCACATTTAGTTTTTTGCTAAATGTGGGAAAATGTGGGAGATCATACAGGCCAAGTTATGTAAAGGCCAATTATAATAGGCCTCATAAGGACAGCTTGTTCCAGACAGTTTTTTCTTGGGAATTTTTAATCACATCTGAGAGTTTTGAAGTACCACTGCCTACCCTCTGAAGTATTTTAGGTAAAGGAAAGTGGGTGTATTCTGGCATCAGACAGATAAAGCTCAAAGCCCAGTTCTATTACTGAGCTGTACGACCTTGGGGAAACTGCTTAACTTCTCTGAGACCCAGTTTCTCTTCTTGGACAGGAAGGTAATAGGTATGCCTGTATAAAGATTAGTGACATGTATGTAAAGTACCCTGCATATAGTAGACAAATGGTGATCAGAATTATTAGCTACAACTTTAGTATATCAATGCGGGAGCACTGCAGGAAACACAGTAAGCCAGTAGTGACTGGGTTTCTACTATGTGCAGCATGATGCCAGTGTTGAGACAACAAAAATCAGTCAGATAAGTTTGCCTCTCAAAGAGTATACAGCATAGTAGGAGATAGGTTACAAACTTAAAAAAAAAAAAAAGGTAAATGGAATTGTTGAATTGGGATATTTTCTCTTACTCTACTTTTTAAAAAAGATTTTTCTACTTATTTTAAAAAGAGAGACATGAGTGGGGGAAGGGCCAAGGGAGAGGGAGACAGAGAGAGAGAAGCAGACTCCCCGCTGAGTGTGGAGCCTGATGTGAGCACAATCTAAAGACCCTAAGATCAGGACCTGGACTGAAATCAAGAGTCAGATGCCCACCCGACTGAGCCACCCAGGTGCCCCATCTATTACTCTACCTTTTAAGATTAACCTGACTCAGACCTAAGGAAAAGAGGAGAGTAGTCTACAAATATGCCCCTAGTGCTGAGTCACAGTGTCACCCATCACAGATGCAACACTTGTTCCGTGGATTTTTTGTGTATCACCAAGCTTGGTTCCCAGCTTATATACACACGTCAGAAAGTCAGTATAACACTGAATCAATCCTAAAACACTTCTATAAATATCGATAATATGAAAGAATAACACTTTCCCTATTGCCCTTTCATAGTAGTTTCTCCCACAGGTAGAGAATACACTTTTTTTTTTTTTTAAGAGAGGGAGAGAGAGAGGAGCAGAGGGAGAAGGAGAGAGAGAATCTCAAGAGGCTCACACCCAGTGTGGAGCTTGATGAAGGGCTCAATCTCATGACCCTGAAATCATGACCTGAGCTGAAATCAAGAGTTGGACACTGCACTGAATGAGCCACCCAGGCACCCCTCACACTCTTTATTTTAGAAATACTTTTGATGTTATCTTACCAATTGGTGGGACAGAATAGCTCTCAGGTGGCTAATGTCCCAACAGCAAAGCACTGTTAACAATGGTTTCCAAACTTGTCTGCACATTAGAATCACTGTGGGATCTTTAAAAAATTGTGGGGCCCAGGTCACACCCTAGACCAATCAAATCCACAATCTTTGGAGATGGCACACAGGCACTGGTACTTTTCAAAGCAGACAAGTTTAGGCTCTACCACAATAGTGTTTAATGGGTGAAACCAAATCCTGGCTCTAACCAGGAGACAGAGGAAAAGCATTTCAGACAGAGGAGATGGCAAGTGTAAAGGTCTGAGGTAGAATCAAGCAAAAGGCACAGGAGGACAGCTGGTCAGGGTGGCTGGAGGGAAGGGAGCAAGCGAGGACAGCAGGATTTGTGGCTGGGCCAGATCCCAATGAGCCCTGTAGGAGTCAGGCTTTTATTTAAAGGCTACCAGAAGGAAGTCCCTAAAGGATTTTGAGCAAAATGATAAACACCAGCCTCCTCTAAGAGATAATCAGAACATTATGGCTGTAGTAGGCCCTTTAAATGTCTGTATTTTTATCCTGTAGCACTCAAACTACACCTACAGCTAAAAACTGCGATGATCCAAGCCATTTGATGGAGAAGGCTGCCATCTGCTGGGAGAGAGCCTCATGAAACCTGTTCTTCCCCGATGGCAGTGATGAAGCCCTGTCCACTGTGAGTCCCACCGCAAGCACAGTAAAGCATTTTGTAACATAGAAGGATGAAATGTCTAAGTATAACTGTTCTCCACTTGGCCCTCTACCATACCTCCCAAGGAGCCCACATTTGAGATGTTCAGCCTCTAGTCCTGGGTTGTACTGAATGGGGTACCACTGACCTACAAAGAAAAGGCAGGAAGCACCTCTCAAAACAGATCTAGGGGACAGGCACAGGAAGAGAGATAAGAGAGAGTCAAGCTGGAACTTAAGAGAAATAGAAGAGGTATTTTTGGAGATTAGCTTTCATGAGGATTGGGACTTGGGAAGAGTGATGCCTCAAGAGCATTTTTAGCAGGTTTCACTCTACATTCGATGGTACAGCCTGTAAGATATTTCAGGAAAATGTACTTTAATTTTCAAGGCTTTTTGAAGTAAAATTTGTGCTTGTTTTATGTGCACTATTGTTTTAGAGATTGGCCATGAAGCAGTCCACTTCTATATTAGGTATGACAACATAAACAGTGGGATGTTCTTTGACAGGATGTAATAAGCTACGTGATCCATCACTACTGTTTATTCTTCTTGCTCTTCTCCTAGGCACAGCTCCCTGGCACTGTGCTCCCCACTGCCTTAGCTCAAGGTCATGGGCAAGAGACAGGAGAGTGTGGGAAAGGGTCTTGCTTGAGGTTGAGAAGTCAGAGGCAGGAAAAGGGCAAGTCCTGCCATCTGGTGAAACAGTAACAGCAACAGAAACCAGGGACCTGTGTGCAAACTAGAGCTCAAAACTATTACATCTTAAAGCTAACTATGAAGTTGTGCCTCCTCTCACACGTACACTTTTGTAACCCTTTTTCTCAAATTTCAAATCTATTCTTCATGTCCATTTTTATACGATTTCATCTATGTGAAGACAGCACTGGCAAACTGGGTGGCTGCTAAGAAATCTGGATTTATAACTCACACCAAACACCAGGATAAAGTCTGCATAGGTCAAAGATTAAAATGTTTAAAAAAAAGATTATAAAAGTAAACACATGGGTAATTCCTTCATAATCTAGAAGTGGAAGAAGGCCTTTCTAATTATGATTCCAAACAGAAGTCATAAAAGAAATGATTGATAAATTTTACTATAAGAATATTTTTGTGGCAAAACAAAATGAAATAAAAACAAGCAAAAACAAGGAGACCACCAAGAAACAGAAGAAAAAAAAAACAAAAAAACCAGGTCATATATATCCCAAAGGGCGAATCTCCTTGTAAGTAAGAAAAATATCTATCTAGCAAGTCAAAAGGAAAATAGGCAAAGGATATGAAAAAATATATATCAAAAAGGATGCTTAATGTAATTCAGATAGTAAGATAAATGCAAATTAAAACTTAATTGACACACTAGTTTTTTATCAATTAGATTTTTATTTATTTTTTTAAAGATTTTATTTATTTATTTGAGAGAGAGACAGAGAGCACAAGTAAGCAGAGCAGCAGGCAGAGGGAGAGAGAGAAGCAGGTTCTCTGCTGGGCAGGGAGCCCAACGTGAGGCTTGATCCCAGGACCCTGGGATCATGACCTGAGCCGAAGGCAGCCGCTTAACCAACCAAGCCACCCAGGCACCACTCAGTTAGATTTTTTAAAAGCCAAGTTCAACCACACACTACAATGGTGAGGTGATACAGAACACTTTCACTGGGAGTACAAAATGTATCAACTCCCATGGAAGACCATTTTGTTAAATCAAAGTTCCAGGTGTGTTTACCCTCCAGCATCCCACTTCTGGAAATTTATTCTACAGGCACACCTGTATGATGTATACTAAACGATGTCATGTACAGGTTTATCTATTACAGCATTGCTTGTAAAAAAAATAGCAACATCCTGGAACAAATGAGGTGTAAAGTCATAGTGGCACAATATGTCATAAAATATGAAGCATCTGCTTTTTTAAAAAAATGAAACTCTATATGTAGTTATATGGGAAGATATACTGTCAAGTGAAGAACAGGACAGCATGTGCTACTCTTTGATAAGAAAGGGGGAACACACACATAAGCTTGTACAGTATTTTCTTGTATTTATATAAAGATGCATAGAAATGAATAAAAGTGGTTACTTGTAAAAGGAGAGAGAGGGGACAGGGTGGGAAGGCAACATTTCCTTGCAGTCTTTTTTTTTTCCTAAAGATTTTATTTATTTATTTGACAGAGAGAGACACAGTGAGAGAGGGAACATAAGCAGGGGAGCAGCTGAGGGAGAGGAAGAAGCAGGCTTCCCCCTGAGGAGGGAGCCCGATACGGAGCTTGATCCCAGAACCTGAGCCAAAGATAGATGCCCAACGACTGAGCCACCCAGGTGCCCCTCCTTGTAGTCTTTAAAGATTGTTTTGGTTTTTTAATCATGTAAATGTCTTACAAATTTCAAAAAAGTTTTAAGTTAAAAGTTTACTCAATATGATTTCCCTCCATACTCCCACACTTGCCTATGATTCTTTCTTTTAAATCACTTCCCTAATCCTTACAAATCCAAATTAAGGGGTGCGTGGGTGGCTCAGTCAGGTAAGTGCATCTGACTCTTAATCGCAGCTCAGGGCTTCATCTAAGGGTCGTGAGTTCAAGCCCCACATTGGGCTCCACACTGGGCAGGGAGCCTAAATAAATAAATAAATAAATAAATAAAATCCAAATGAAGTACTTTTAGTTCTGTATACCTTGAAATTAATCTCTATTCCAGCCTATTTTAGGTAGGTACCTTAAATGAATACTTTGGTCCTATTTTTTTCTGAGCCTTTCTTCTCCATTAAAAGTAGAGGTTAGTATTGCCATTCAACTCAGGAAAATTAAGTGATTGTGCTGTGGGATACGCCAATCCACTTTACTTTATATGCTATGTGGATATGTTATTGTTATGGATGTGTTCAGCCTCCTCAACCACACTGACAGTCCTTCAAGGATGGGATCCTTATCTTATTCATCTATGGCTCAGTGTCTACACCCTGAACATAGTAAATGTTCAATAAATTTTAACAGGGACACTGAAGATTAGGTGATGATACCTTAGTAAGGTGACAGATGATAGGCTCTATTCTATAATATAAATTTTTAAAATATACACGCAACCAAACGGTCATGTGTCAGTCATCTTTATAGCCCCAAAGGAGTACCCACACAAAGAATGCCTTAGTAGATGTGCAGCAAATGTTTGTTGGATGAAAGAATCTTATTGAGTGAACAGAAGCATGGTGACATACTGAGTAAATGTTTCTTAATATTTACACTATTTTATGTAAATATTGTATAAATATGCTGGACACTTATGAAGCTTTACTAAGGGAATTAATGTAAAGATAGGATTTTTAACAAGGAAAATCTAAAATCTAAAAACCAAATTGATAAGATAGGAAATTTTAAAGTAGTATTTTCTAAAGCAGAGTCTGAGAACTTTTGAGAGTCTTATCATCAAGCTACTTCCGAGGGGGTACTTTAGACATCATGGCCAGGGAAAGCCCTCTAAGAGCTAGGCTTTCCCACCTTTTAAAAACGTGGACTGGCAGAGAAAGACCATATGATTTATGATTTCATTCATATGTGGAATTTGAGAAACAAAGCAAATGAACATGGGGTGGGGAGAGAGAGGAAAACCATAAAACATACTCTTAACTATAGAGAACAAACTGCTGGTTACCAGAGGGGTGGTGAGTCGGGGGTGGGTGAAATAGGTGATGGGGATTTAGAAGGGCATTTGTGATGAGCTCCTGGCACTGTATGTAAGTGTTGAATCACTAAATTCTACACCTGAAACTAGTATTACACTGTTTGTTAACTAACCTGAATTTATTTTTTTTTAAAGATTTAAAAAATAATTTTAAGTAATCACTACACCCAATGTGGGGCTCAAACTCACAACCCAGAGATCAAGAGTCATACATTCCACCAACCAAGCCAGCCAGGTGCCCCATAACTAACTGGAGTTTAAATAAAAACTTGGAAGATAGATATCTATCTAGATAGATAGATAGATAGATAATTTTAAAAGGAAAAAAAAATAAAAATGTGGACTGGGACCTGAATAGGAAATAATCATGAGACAATCCTGGAAAAATAATAAGCATCTAGGGAGAGGAAACCACAAATACAGATTCTGAAGCAGGGGCAAGTATGGGATTGGTCTTTTAGAGAACAGAAAAGAAGCTGGTATAACTGGGGCAGAGTAAGCAGGCGGGAGTGGAAGGGAGTGAGGTCAGAGGGCCCACGGAACTCTAGAGACCCCTGCAAAGGTCTGGTTTATCGTAAGAGCAATGGGAAGCCACAAGCAGGATTATATAGTAAGGGTGGAATCCTTACTTTATAAAATAGCATCCAGTTTGATCAAGCCAAAAGAAATCTACTATTTCTCCCTAACTCCTCTTCCTTCACCTTCAAATCAAATGCATCCAATGCAAGTTGTTAGTTTTTCTATTTCTTTGTTTTTTAAGATTTTATTTATTTATTTGACAGAGAGAGATTACAAGTAGGCAGAGAGAGAGGAGGAAGTAGGCTCCCTGCTGAGCAGAGAGCCCGATGCGGCCTTGATCCCAGGACCCTGAGATCATGACCTGAGCCAAAGGCAGAGGCTTTAATCCACTGAGCCACCCAGGTGCCCAGTTTTTCTATTTCTTGAATTCATTCATTTCCATTGGTACACCGTCATCCCAACTATGGCCATTTCTCACCTGGATTTCTAGCTTCTTTTTTTGAGCTTCTCAAGTAGTCTCCCTGATTCTACCCTTGCTTCCCCTGAAATCTATTTGCCATTTTCTGGAAGCATTCAGTTGGAGGAGTGAGGGAGGAATAAGATTGGGAGAAAAATCAAGACTTCTACCTCAAAGTATATTATTTTTGTGATGCCTATGATATATCCAAATGCAGATGTCTAACGGGCAGTTTGAATACAGTAGAGTGGGACTCAGGAAAGAGAGCAGAGCTAGAATATATAAATTTAGGAGGCAGCAGTATAGACATGCTATTTAAAGCCGTTAGTATACATGAGTCTGCAAGGGAAAAGTAGGGGGGGGAAAAGGAAAAAAGAAAAGGAGTCAGGATGGAGCTCTTTAGAGTTCAGGAAAATAGGGAGGGCTCAGCAAATGAGCCCAAGAAGCAAGCAGTCACATAAGTGATAAACTGGGGGACTGTGGTGTCACAGAGGTCAAGATTAAGAGGTACATGTTTCAAGAAGGGTATGGTCACTTGTATTAAATGCTGCCCAGAGGTCAAATAAGATAAAAAATACTAACACCACTACTAATAATGGCTAACATCTACTAAGCACCTACCAGTACCACAATCTGCCTCTAAATGCTTTACAGGTATTAACTCAATTAATTTTCTTAACAACCCTAAGGATAGAGAAGGACCCACTGGACTTGGTGACAGAGACTGAATGAAGAAATCGTTCATCCAATAATAATTGCTAAGTCCTAACTTGCTCCAGGCACTGCTTGAAGTATTGAGGATGAAATGGTGGAAAAGAAAGGTTTTGCCCTTTGTGAGCTTAATATAAACAGTAAACAAATAGACACATAATATTGTACAGGCAATAAGACAAGTACTTTAAAAAAAATGAGCAGGCTAGAGAGTGTTCTTTTTGACAGAGTGATCTGGTATATCTTCATTAGGTGACAAATACTTGAGGGAAGGGTGTCCTGGCAGAGGAAAAGTCAAATGAAATGACTGTGAGGTGGGAGCAAGGAAGCCCACGTGGTTGGAGAGCAAAGATGGTGGGAAATTGAATGTGTAGGCAGGTGGGGGCCAGATCATGTGGGGCCTTGCAGGCCTTTTAAGGACTTTAGATTACCAACTATGTGAGATAAGTACCCCCTCTGAAGGAGGTGAGAGCAGGAGAGTTGCAATATAATTAATTTATGTTCTAAGACCCATGACCACTGTATGAACAATAGACTGGAGTTGTTGGGGTGGAATGGGGCAAGAGTAGAAGCAAGAGCAAGGTGAAAGCCACTGTAGTGGATCAAGCAAGAAATGATAGTGGCTACAAAGATGATGAAGCTTTAGATGTTAGTAAGTGCTCAGTCATGATATATCTCAAAATTGAGGCTTGCTGATGGTTTGGAGGCTGAGTGTAAGAGGAAAACAGGTTTCAAGAATGACTCCAAGGTTTTTTTATCCTAGTACCTAGGTGAACGAGTGGTGGCACCATTTGCTGAAATGAGCAACAGTGAAGGAAGAGCAAGTTTGGTGTGGAAGTAAGACTTCAGTTATGAACACATTCAATATTACATGCCTACTAGATACTCAAATAGGGATATTAAATAGACAGTTGGTTATAAAACTCTGGAACTCAAGGGAAAAATGTGAGAAGTTACCAGCATACAATTAAAACCATGGAAGTGATCACGTTGCCTAGGGAACAAGGAAAGTTCTAAAGAATCTGAGAAAATGAGCCATCTCTCACTTCAACCTAGAGGCAAGGAAGAGAAGATCCTGACTCAAAGAAAACTGAATCAGAAACAATTGATGAGATAGGAATACAATGAAGGCAAGTAAAGTAGGACTTCCAAGAAAGAGGGAGTGATTGTGTCAAATGAGTAAGATAAGGATGAAGAATTAAAAACTGATTTTGGCAAGGCAAAGGTCATTATGACTAAACAAGAGCAACTTCGGCCAAGTAGAGGAGATGAATGTTAAAGTGGTTCTTAAGAGAATGAGAAGTGAGGATATGGAGATAATAACAACTGTTTTGAGGAATTTTTCTCTAAGGAGGAGCAAAATAGGAGTGCTACACGGAGGGGTACGTGGGATTAAGGGAGGGTGTTTTGTTTTGTTTTAAGATGGGAGTTATTGCTGCATGTTCATGTGGTGAAATGACCCAGCAGAGAAAATAAAATGATGCAGGAGAGAGAAAGAGGGGCTAATTTTAGGAGCAAAGAGCTTAAAGTTAAATAGGATGGGATCCAACATACAGGTTTAGCGAATGGCCTAGCAATAAAGACAGTTCGTCCATTATTAACAGGAGAAAAGGCCGAGTATATATGTACAGATGCTGGTAATTTGGTAGATTCCATGTTGAAAAATGAATTGACAGGAGAAATTTGCCAAGCAGCATTGAGAGCTCACTTGAATTTCAAAGTCATTAATTTAAAATCAGTCAGCCTAGTTGTTTGTGTTTCTCTTGTCATTGTTTTTCAGGTGCAGGCAAGAATTGGATTAACTGGGCAAGAATGATAGAAGGAAAAACACGGGAGGTAAGCATATTTGCAAGGGAGTGATTCTGTTAGTGGACCATGGACTATCAAGTGAGTAAAGGGAGACAGTAGACAAAAGGTGGTGACACATAGTGAAAGTTTAATAGCATCAGTAGGTTAGAGGTCCTTCTGAAGCTGAAGAATTGATAGAGTACAAGGAGGAGTGAGGGAGTTGGAAAGATAGGACAGGGTAAGAGATTAGAGTGCTGGATACAGAAATTTGGAAATGGCACAGTAATTGACATTACAAAGGCTAGAGAAGTGGATGCCTAAGAAGTGGTGAAGGACAACATCATTCAAAGTGAGAAGGTCAAAGAACTGAAAAGCCAACTGAATCAACCATATGGATACTGAAATCTCCGTGCATGATAACAGGGTTGGTGCTGGAGAGAAAGGCAATAAATTAGAGCATTTTCAGTGCAGTGGAGGGAAGAGAAGCCTAACTAGGTGGGTTGAGGAGAGAATAATGAGTGGGAAAATGGAATGAGTATAGACAACTTTTTGGACAAGTTCTGCAATGAAAGAACAGAAAAATGATGGCTATGGTGGGAGGCGGTTTTGAACCTTTCGAAACGAAAGGTTCTTTTTTTTTTTAAGATTTTGTATTTATTTACTTGACAGAGAGAGACACAGAGAGAAAGAAGGAACACAAGCAGCAAGGGTAGGAGAGGGAGGAGCAGGCTTCCTGCTGAGCAGGGAGCCTGATATGGGTCTCCATCCCATGACCTGAGCCCAAAGCAGATGCTTAACGACTGAACCACCGGGAGCCCCAAGACGAAAGGTTCTTGAGTATATGTTTATAGAGTATATGTGAGCATTCATGGGACTAATTCATTAGAAATGGAGAAATTAATTCTGTAGGAGAGAAGGGGTATTATGGCAAGAACAAAATTCTTCAGGAGACAAGAGTAGAATCCAAAGCACAAGTAGAGGATTTTGATTTTCACAGAAAAAGGCACAATTCTTCTTTGAAATATGTAAGGAGAATACATAAGTGTAGATTTGGGTAAGTAGTGGTAAGAAAATAAAGAGAGCTTGAGGTGCCTGGGTGGCTCAGTTGGTTAAGCGTCTGTCTGTCTTCAGCTCAGGTCATGGTCCCAGGGTCCTGGGATCGAGCCCTGCATGCATCTCCCTGCTCAGTGGGGAGCCTGCTACTCCCTCTCCCTCTGCTGCTCCCCCTGCTTGTGCTCTCTCTCTGTGTCAAATAAATAAATTTTTAAAAAAGAAAAGAGCTCATGACTGTTTCTATTTGCTCAATAAAATGTGAAACAAAGTCTTCAGCTGTTTTGGGGTCAAAAGTGTAACATTTGGAGGAGCGTAAAGAGGACAGTTATCTTCTCAGATTAGGAGAACTAACTTACAAGGTGAATAAAGTGGGCTAGCTAGGAAGTATCAAGTAGCCAGTAAGATGTGTGGTCATGAAATTGAAATAAAAGAAACCACATCAGGGAACCTGGGTGGCTCAGCTGGTTAAGCAACTGCCTTTGGCTCAGGTCATCAAGTCCCACGTTGGGCTCCCAGCTCCATGGGGAGTCTGCTTCTCCCTCTGACCTTCTCCCCTCTCATGCTCTCGCTCTCTCTCAAATAAATAAAAAAAATCTTAAAAAACAAAACAAAACGAAACACATCATTGTGTGATTTTGTTCAGCAAGAGTCAGCTCCTTGGGTATAGGCACAGGATGGATAGTTAGGTTTAACCAGGGTTGGGGTTTTGCTTGGAGAAGTATGGTGGATAGCCAGGGTCAACAGGGTGGTGGAATATGTAAGTGAGTCACTGACAAACCATAGAATGGAAGCTGATAAAGAGGAGTCAAGGAAAACATGAGATTAAAAGTGGTCAGCTGAGGGACTGGAAGCCCAATGTGGACAAAGAATTGTTTTGGGTGGAATCATCAATGAAAAGTCTAAGTGAACCAACACCAAGTGTTGTCGTTAGAACAAGGGATATTTATACCCAAGACCCATTAGCCCTGTAAGGTATGTTGTGAATTTGCTGAGAACTGTAAACATTTAACAGGTAAATTCTGAATTCCTGCTCAATGAGTATTTTGTTCCTACAACTTTTTTGTTGTTGTTCCTACAACTTTAATAATGTAACAGCTAGCATTTATGAGTGCCACCAACTGCCAAACACTGACAAAAATATACTCCCTTCAAGGATCCTTCCCTTTAACTGGGGGGAAAGAGACAGCATTTTAAGTGCTATAACAGAGGTAATGTTCAGAGTGGCAACCCAGAGTAAAAGCAATGACTAACTATAGAGAAGAATCAAAAAGAGCTTCAAAAAGAAGTTACAATGAATAATCAAGGACAGGTAGGAAGGAGGTCATCAGGTGAAGAGAGGAGTGAAGAGATTCAGTTTCTCTCATTTACCAAAGTCCTCAATTACCCATCAGAGTCACATACAGTCCAAAGATAGATGACTGCAAAGCATCAGGTAAATGACACAAAAATTATCTTTCTTCAAAACAAAGTAAGCTCTTGCATGCAAACATTCACAATGGGACCCCCAATTCCAGATAGGGCGGGGTGGCTGAGTGCCTTGGGAAGGGTCCCAACACCTACCGCTCAGGGAAGATGGCGTAATCTTTGGAGGAAACCTGGTCACCAGAGAAGGGGAGATCACAACGGCGGCAGCTCTGGGAAGCAACTCGGCTTCGTTGGGCTTGTGGGGCTCTCGGGGAGCATGGGACTCCTGGAGGTTACGGGGCTCACGGAGCTTACGGGGTTTGCGGGGTGTGTGAGGCTCGTAGGCTTTGTGGGGCTCATAGCGTTCGTGGAACTTATGGGGTTCGTGGGACTCGTAGGGCTCGTGGAACTCACAGGGCTTGTGGGGCTCATAAGGCCTGTAGAGCCCATAGGGTTCGTGGGGCTCACAGATCGTGTGGGGTTCAGATGTCTCCTCGGGCTCATCAAACTCGTTCCATTGTTCTCGAAGGCTCTGCTTGCTGGCCTCTTCCGGCTCCTCGGGTTCCTCGGATTCCTCCGGCTCCTCAAGCTTGTGCACGTCGAGGAGCCTGAGTACTAAGGGCTTCTGAAGGGCTTCGGAGGGAGCGGATAGTTTTGTCGCGCCATGCCCACCCGTAAACGCCGAGGAGCCTGAAAATCCTTCGTCCTCCATTGGCGCGCAGAAGCTCCCGCCGCGCACCGCGCTGATCCTCGAGGCGGGGCGCAGGCGCGCTGTGGGTCTTCTGCGGCTCCGCAGGGGCTTGGGCTGAGCGGCGGCCGAGCCCCGCCCCAGCCCGCCCCGGCCCGAGCAACCCGGCTCTGGGGCTCCCCTCGCTCTGTCTCCGGTTGCCAAGGGGACACACCTCGCTCTAGGCGCGCCTCCGCCGGCGGAGAGAAACGGGCGAGCTCCTGACCAGCTGTTCTTTGGGTTAAGGGCGAGGACTCCGGAGTGCTTTCCGTTGCTCCGGCCTTGGGGACAACATAGCAGCTTCCGGTCTAGTTCCGACACCACCCAGACAGCAGAGCCAGGTCCCTGTTAGGTTCAGAGGTTCTGTGGCGCGGGTTCTCCAGAGGCCTTTGTTCCCTAATCACGCTGGGAGGGGTAATATTCTAAGGCCCTCGATCAGTAAGATTGACTTCCATCAGTTTCTAGTCAATGCACGACAGTCATAATGTGGATGTGGGAGATGGGTGACACCAATATGTCATTTGGTCCAACCTTAATATTCAGGAAAAACCTCAAATTTAGATTTTTAAAGTTTTCTTCACATGAAGTTCTACACACAGTCACAAAGAAACACTGACGGGATTACAAGAAATGATACGTTCACCCACAACTTGTGTTTCGTTACAGGGCACCTGTCTACTGAAGTGCACTATAAATCATTGTTTTTTATAATCCTTGTAATTATCGTTGTATTTAAATACAAGATTGTGGTATGTGCTGTGGTGAGAAAAATAAATACAAGATTGTACAATTGTAGAATTGTATTTAAATACAATATACCAGAATTTTTAGAGTCCTGTTTTTGGCAACCCCCGCCCCTCTTTTTTTATCATTATTATACTAGGAGATTTAACAGGTAGGTCATCTGGCCCTGTCCCAATCCGGAAGAGTGCTTTCAGCTAATTTTCATGGCCATGATCTTATGGTAGAGGAGAAAAGAAGTGGTAGGGTTTCCCTGACTGGGGGGGGGGTTGTTTTTGTTTGGGAGAAGACACTAGAAGTGTTCAAGAATAAGTCATCTGTCCAAGTATATGGTGAACCCCAAGTACACTTTTTGCACACTATGGATATTCCTTGGTTATACTTTGTCTCACAGATGCAAAAAGTTAAAAGAGAAGCATTTTGATTGTGGATATCATCTAGAAGAATGAGAAGAGAGTGGCATATATGAATCAGGAAATCTCCCTCAGACATGATATATAAACATGTGCAGTACTGCATGGAAATTCAAGAATTATATCCCAAATACTTGGAAAAATGAGAAATAAAGCTATCAGAGCATTTTAAATCAACATGTGAACAACGAGGCAAGAATTCTGTAAATTCACCTTAAAGAGGCACCCCCAAATCGGTACTAGTCCACCACCAGATGGAATGCCTTCAAATATCATATCCTAGTGGTTATGTTTATTCAAAAATTGCAGAGAGGAGAGAGCCCAAAGCCAACAGACTGCAAACATTATATACAGCTGGTTCTTCAGACCCTCTCGAGATGGACCTGTGACCTGATGCCACCATACATCAACAGATCCATGCTCACCAGGCAACTTTCTGACATGACCCAGCTTTCCAGGGATTTTGCTTACTGGGAGAGATTAGGATCACACAGAATTAATTCTGGTCCACATCACAGTTTCATAGTAACATTCTGATTTTATACACCAGTCTCATGAAACTGACTTCCATCTTTCCCAGGAGAAATTTAGGAATCCATCTGGATTCTCTCTTTCCCTCACCCCCCTCCCTACCTCCAGTACATTGGCAACTCCAGTTCATCCTTCAAATGTGTTTTAATCCACTCTTTTCTTTCCATCTCCTTTTACCAATGCCAGTCCAGACCACAATCATCTCTCTGGATTCTGAAGTGCCCTCAAACTGGTGTAATGACAATTGTGACCCTCCAAACTATTTAGAATAAATCTCAAGCTTTGCACCATAAGATGCCCCAGGATTTTGGTCCTTGTCTCTCTCTCTCCAGTCTACTGTGGGCGGCTTCACCCTTGCTGTCTACATTCCAGCCTCCTCAGTCTTCTCTAACATGTCAAACTCTTTCCAATTTCAGCATCTTTCTACACCTGTCCCCACTGCCTGGAGCCCACTCCTCCCTCTCTTCACAACCTGGCGCTTTTCTATCCTTTAGGGTTTGGCTAAAATATCACCCACTCAAGTCTTTCCAACCCACAGTAATTTTTAAAATGTTCCTGCTATTACTTTCTATCTCAGATCCTTGCTTCAACACAATTTATAATTATTTCATCTGCTTTTTTATTTTTATGTGTGCCTCCACAGCTAGAATATAAGCTCCTTAATGACAGGGACAGTCTCCGTCCTGGTGGCTGGTGTATGCCCAGTGCTAAGCACAGTGGATGGCTGTGAATAGCTATCATTCTTTCTGTTGTTTTCCTGCCTAGAATCCCTTCGTCTTCTTCTAAAAGTAGAACCCATTCTTTCTGTGGGAACTTATTCCATATGGTTGAGGAGGTTAATCCTGCTCCCCCGTCCCCCACCACCAGGTCTGGGCAGTTTGGCCACAGGGATTGGTTCAGAGATCAATATGTGAGTTCAGCAGAACCGCTCTTGCCCCTCCATGAGATTTGCTGGATGGCTGCTTTAAAAGAGAGGATCCATTTTATTCTGAGATCATGAGCTATATGAATGTTGTAGGCTTAGTGTTGAGAGCAATTCCTTGCAGAGGGAATCTGAGAATGAAGTCAAACAGAAGTTAGCAGGACCAGGAGATGGAGAGACAGCCTTGTTATCTTCGAACTCCTAAATCTGCCCATGCCTTAGATTTCCCAGTATAATGAGCCCCTCCCCCTGAAATACCCTTTTTTGGCATGCACAAATTTAAGTTGAATTTCCATCATTTTAACTGCAAGAGTTCTGGCATATAGTTGGTGCTCAATAAATGTTGACTAAATCAATAAGTGAAAAGACTGTTTTTTTATTAAGTAGGCTCCACCTCCAGCATAGAACCCAACGCAAGGCTTGAATTCACACCCAAGATCAAGACCCGAGCTGAAATCAAGAGTCAGACAATGAACCAACTGAGCCACTCAGTGGTTTATGGTATGTCTTATAATTTTTCCTTGATAGCCAAGCATGATATACTAAGTAAAATAAATGGCTATAAACAGACCTTCAGTAATGTGGTGGTGAGGTGTGGGCTGGGGGGGAGAAGTGTTCTACAGTCCTATGATTGATCTTAGTCTTTCAGCGAGCCTGTGCCTGTGGATTGTGAACTTCACATGTCTGCCTTTGTTTTCTTCTTTGCTTATGTGGGACAAGATGCCTGAATGGGCTGGAGTTGGGTATATCTCTTCCCCAGGTTAGGGTTTGATAATACCCCAGAGAGTTAGGTTCTGGTTATCTAGTTTTCCCTGAAGGCAGGCCTTGTTAATAGAGTGCTTTGGAGTATTTCTAAATGGTTCCTTTTTCCCTCTTCTGGAAGCACCAGGGGATATTTCTCTGATATTTGTTGTGGGAATCTCATCAAGCTCCTGGAGCTAAGACTCACAAAATTATAGGGACCCCACTATGGCTGGATCCCCTGGAGTTTTTACTCATAGTCATCCATCTGAACCTCCCTCAATTTGTCAATTACAGTTCTGATTTTCCTACCCTGGCACCGGTTCCCACAGTAGGTTTCCACTCATGAAGCTCTGCTCTAGTAAATTGTTATCCTCTGTATTCTCTTATTGGTTTCTTCAGTCTTGGGGGCGGTGGTTTGCCTTGTGTCCTCACCTCTTTTATGGGTTCTAGAAGAGCTGTTGATTTTTCAGTCTGTTTAGCTTTTCACTTGTTAGAATGGAGTGGCAGCTTCTGAGCTTCTTACATACTGACTAGAAACTGATGTCCTTTTGTATGGTTTTTTTTTTAAGATATTTATTTATTTATTTGACAGAGAGAGAGAGAGAGAGATCACAAGTAGGCAGAGAGGCAGGCAGAGAGAGGGGGGGAAGCAGGCTCTCCGCTGAGCAGAGAGCCCAATGCGGGGCTCGATCCCAGGACCCTGAGATCATGACCTGAGCCAAACGCAGAGGCTTAACCCACTGAGCCATCCAGGCACCCCCTTTTGTATGTTTTTTAAATCAAGACAGGACACTAAGGCTAAAAGTTGGATTGATATCATGTGTGTAGGTAAACAGTTATAAAATATTTCTGGTGAAGAAAGCTTATCTATGTATAAAAGCAAAATGTCAAGTATTTAAAAATCAAATCCTCAGTGTTCCTATTCTAGTATACCAGGCTTCTAAAAGAGAAGCCTTTTCTAAATCTTTCTAAATGCTATTTATTTATATTTCTATGTATGTCTGATAGTGCTTTTTTTAAAATATTATTTATTTATTTATTTGACAGAGAGAGACACAGTGAGAGAGGGAACACAAGCAGGGGGAGTGGGAGAGGGAGAAGCAGGTTTCCTGCTGAGCAGGGAGCCCGATGTGGGGCTCGATGTGGGGCTCGATCCCAGGACCCTGAGATATGACCTGAGCTGAAGGCAGCCGCTTAACGACTGAGCCACTGTCTGATAGTGCTTACTTTTCTCATTGCCTTATCCTAATATTTCTTTCCTTACAGTGTTAAGTGAATCTACTTAAGGAAAGACACGTGGATTTTTACTTGAAAAGAGGTAGTTTATTAAAATATTTTACTATAAATCTCATGTCATTGAAAAACTGCAAATGGTTTGAATGCTTACTAATATTCACTTTAATTTTGTTGCTGAAAATCCAAATCCCCCCAAATATATTATTTTACCAATATTTTTAAAATTTAAAATCTAAACGTAGAGAGGCTCTTAATCAATTAACATTATCTTTGTATATATGTCATGCATTAAGAAAATAGGAAATGGCTTATTTTTTATTTGACAGTGGAAACCTTCAGCTTCAAACCTGTCACTCAACACTCCCTAGTGAGATTTAGATTGACAGCTGCACAGTGGGCCTGGGCATGGTCACTGCATATCTGCAGCCAGGTGTGCAATCAAGTCTTTGGCATCCTGCATAATGGAGGGTATTTCTGAGCCGTTCTCAGTCACTTGGGTTCCAAACAAGAACATCTTCCTGTCATTTCCCACCTCAGACAATGCCAAAGCTTCGTGGATATCTGTAATACGATAGGCTGCTTCAAGATCCTTCACCCAGAATAGAAAAAGGATAGGAAAGAGCTGGTTATTTTGCAATCTTTTTGGATAGGTACATTTATTATTCTCATTTATTGCTCTCAATGATCCCACCTCCATTTTAATTAAAGGATATTGTGACCCCATTATTATGATCCCAGTGGTTGTTTGAAGATAAAGATTTTAATCAGAATTATACCAGCAGTGGGGCATCTGGCTGGCTTAGTTGAAACAGCATGCAACTCCTGATCTTGGGGTTGTGAGTTTGAGCCCCATATTAGGTATAGAGATTACTTACCAAAAAATGAGAGAGAAAATAAAGGGCAGCAGAATTATACCAGCAGTTATGAGCTATCATCAAGAAAGAATTTTTGGAATGGAGTTAAGCCATTCTAATACCTTAATCAGTTTTCCAAAAACTGCAGTCAAATGCTTCTATTTTTGTTTTTCCGTTTATTTATCCAAAATCATATTCAATAAGATCAATTTTTTAATTGAAGTATAGTTGACATACAGTTACATTAGTTTTCAGTGTACAAAGTAGTAATTTGACAACTCTATATGTTACTCTATGTTCACCATAAGTGTAGCTGCCATCTCTCACCATACAATGCTATTACAATACCACTGATTTTACTCAGCATATACCATTATATATGCTGTACCTTTCATCCCTGTGACCTATTCATTCCATAACTAGAAGCCTTCTCCCATTTCCTTTCACTCATTTTTGCCCATCCCCCTACCACTATCCCCTCTGGCAACCATCAGTTTCTTCTCTGTATTTATTGGTCTATCATTCCTTCTTAATTGTTCTTTTGTTGTCTAGATTCCATATGTAAGGGAAATCATACGGTGTTTGTCTCATTTCACTTAGCATAATACCCTGTAGGTCCACCCCTGTTCTCACAAATGGCAAGAGCTCGTTCTTTTTTATGGTGAGTAATATTCTAATATATGTATATATACTACATCTTCTTATAGTATATCCATTTACCTGTTGATGGACACTTGGGTTACTTCCTTATCTTGGCTACTGTAAGTAATGCTACAGTAAACACAGGGATGCATATACCTTTGCGAAATGGTGTTTTAGTTTTTTTGGGTAAATTCTCAGTAGTGGAATTATTGGATCATATGGTATTTCAGTTTTTAATTTTTTGAGGACCTACCATACTGTTTTTCACAGTTCCCATACCAATTTACTTTCTTGTCAACAATGGACAGAAGTCCTTTTTTTCACATCCTTACCAACACTTGTTATTTCTTGTCTTTTTGATTCTAGCCATTCTGACAGGTGTGAACTGATATCTCATTGTGGTTTCAATTTGCATTTTCCTGATAATTAATGGTGTTGAGCATCTTTCTCATGTGTCTGTTGGACATCTGTATGTCTTCTTTGGAGAAATGTCTGTTCATCATATCTTCTACCTATTTTTTAATTGGATTATTTGTTTTTTGAATGTTGAGTTGTGTAAGTTCTCTACATATTTTGGATATTAAGTCCTTATCAAATATATCATTTGAAAGTATCTTTTCCCAATCCGTATTTGCCTTTTTAAAAAAGATTTTTTTATTTATTTGAGAGAGGGAGATAGAGAAGACCACCAGCAGGGAGAAGCAGCAGAGGAGGAGAAGTAGGCTCCCCACTGAGCAGGAAGCCAACTTGGGGCTCCATCCCAAGACAAGACTGAGGATCATGGTATGAGCCAAAGGCAGACGCTTAACTGCTTAACCCACTGAACCACCAAGGCGTCCCTTGCCTTTTTGTTTTTTTGATTGATTCCTCTGCTGTGCAGAAGCTTTTTATTTTCATGTAGTCCCAACAGTTTATTTTTGCTTTTATTTCCCTTGCCTCAGGAGATATATCTAGAAAAATGTTTCTGGCGGCATCTGGCTGCAGTTGATTACATTTCTAGATATTGGTCACCCCGATATACTGCCTGTCTGAGATCAGAATTCACTTATTCTTAGAGCCTGTAGTGACATTTGAACAGTGCTAATGGATCCAGTAACCTGTGTACAATGTCTCAAGGTAATAAATTAACTGATGGAAAGGAAGAAAATATGAGGAGAATGTTGGATTAAAAAGAAGGTTCCTTGTAGTGATAAAAGCACATTAGGGAGAGGGTGCCTGGGTAGCTCAGTCAGTAGAGCATGGAACTCTTTATCACAGGGTCATAAACTGGAGCCCCACATTGGATGCAGAGTTTACTTAAAAAAAGAAGAAGGAGAAGGAGAAGGAGGAGGAGGAGAAGAAGAAGAAGAAGAAGAAGAAGAAGAAGAAGAAGAAGAAGAAGAAGAAGCAGCAGCAGCAGCAGCAGCAGCAGCGCCTGTGTGGCTCAGTTGCTTAAGCATCGGCCTTTGGGTTAGGTCATTACCCTGAAGTCCCCAGGAGCCAGCCCCACAGCTGGCTCCCTGCTCAGTGGGGGAGTCTATTTCTCTCTCTGCCCTTCCCCCTAACTCATGTGCATACACTCTTTCTCTCTTTCACTCACCTACCATGTATCTTTTCTGACCACAACGCTATAAAACTAGTTATCAACCACAAGAAAAAAATCTGGAAAAAGCACAAATAGATGGAGGCTAAATAACATGCTACTAAACAATGAATGGGGGTCAACCAAGAAATCAAAAATTACACGGAGAAAAATGAAAATGAAAACACAAGAGTACAAAATCTTTGGGACACAGCAAAGGCAGTTCTAAGAGGGAAGTTTATAGCAATACAGGCCTACCTCAAGAAGCAAGAAAAATCTCAGATAAACAACCTACTCATACACATTAAGGAGCTACAAAAAGAACAAAGAAAACCATAAACCAGCCGAAGGAAAGAAATAATACAGACTAGAGCAGAAATAAATGACATATTAATTACATCTTTCCATTTTCAACTCCAATTATATATTTGTTTCTTTTTTTAATATTTTATTTATTTATTTGAGAGAGAGAGAGAGATTACAAGTAAGCAGAGAGGCAGGCAGAGAGAGAGGCGGAAGCAGGCTCCCTGCTGAGCAGAGAGCCTAATTGCGGGCTTGATCCCAGGACCCTGAGATCATGACCTGAGCCAAAGGCAGAGGCCTCAACCCACTGAGCCACCCAGGTGCCCCTATATATTTGTTTCTAAAAGTACTTTTATGATATTATCTTCAGTCAAGTGAACATTTATGTGAATGCTACATATATATTCTGTATTCTGAAAACTATAAAACTTTGTTGAAAGAAATTGAAGACAATACAAAGAAATGGAAAGACATCACATGCTCATAGATTGGAAGAACAAATATTGTAAAACTGTCTATACAACCCAGTAGCTACCAAATACCAACAGCATTTTCCACAGAACTAGAACAAACAATTACAAAATTTGTGTAGAACCACAAAAGACCCCAAAAAAGCCAAAGCAATCTTTTTTTAAAAAAGATTTTATTTTTATTTATTTGTCAAAGAGAGAGGGAGAGAGCACAAGCTGGCAGAGTGGCAGGCAGAGGCAGAGAGAGAAGCCGGCTCCCCACTGAGCAAGGAGCCTGATGTGGGACTCGATCCCAGGACCCTGGGATCATGACCTGAGCCGAAGGCAGCCACTTAGCTGATTGAGCCACCCAGGCATCCCAAGGCAAAGCAATCTTGAAAAAGAAAAACAAAACTGGAGGAAGCACAATTCTAGACTTCCAGTTATATTACAAAGCAAAACAGTATGGTACTGGCACAAAAATAGACATACAGATCAACAGAACAGAGTACAAAGCCCAGAAATAAACTCAAAATCATATGGTCAATTAATCTGGACAAAGGAGGCAAGAATATGCAATGGGGGCGCCTGGGTGGCTCAGTGGGTTAAAGCCTCTGCCTTCGGCTCAGGTCATGATCTCAGGGTCCTGGGATCGAGGCCCGCATCGGGCTCTCTGCTCCGCAGGGAGCCTGCTTCCCCCTCTCTCTCTGCCTGCCTCTCTGCCTCCTTGTGATCTCTCTCCCTCTGTGAAATAAATAAATAAAATCTTAAAAAAAAAAAAAAAAGAATATGCAATGGGAAAAATAAATGGTGTTGGGAAAACTAGACAGCAACATACAAAAGAATGAAAGTGGACCATTTTCTTACACAATATACAAAAACAAACTAAAAATGGATTAAGGACCTAAACATGAGACCTGAAACCATAAAAATCCTAGAAGACAGCACTGGCAGCCATTTCTCTGAAATTGGCCATAGCAACATCCTTCTAGGTATATCTGCTGAGGTAAGGGAAACAAAAGCAAAAATAAACTATTGGAACTAAATGAAAATAAAACTTTTCCACAGCAAAAACAAAACAAAATAAAAACAACAAAAATAAAAGACAACCTACAGAGTGGGAGAAGATATTCACAAATAACAGATCCAATAATAAATTCATATCCAAAACATATGAAGAACTTAAACAACTCAAAACACACACAGAAAATAATCCGATTAAAAAATGGACAGAAGACATGAACAGATATTTTCTAAAGAAGACATACAAATGGCCAACAGACACATGGAAAGAAGCTCAACATCACTCATCATCAGGGAAATGCAAATCAAAAACCACAATGAGTTATCACCTCACAACTTTCAGAATGGTTAAAATCAAAACCGCAAGAAATAACAAGTGTTGGCGAGAATGTGGGAAAAAAGGAACCCTCGTGTACTGTTGGTGGGAATGTAAACTGGTGTGGCTATTGTGGAAAGTAATATGGGAGTTCCTCAAAAAATTAAAAATAGAACTACCCTGGGATGCTTGGCTTGCTTAGTCAGTAGAGCATAGACCCTCGATCTCAAAGTCATGAGTTTGAGCCCCACACTGGGTATAGAGTTTACTTAAAAAACAAAAACAAAAACAAAAAAAAACGAACTACCCTATAATCCAGTAATCACACTACTGGGTATTTTTCCAATGAATAAGAAAACACTAATTCAAAGGGATATACACATCACTATGCATATTGCAGCATTATTTGCAATTGTCAAATTATGGAAGAAACACAAGTATCTATCAATAGATGGCTAAAAAAGATGTAATACACACACACACACAGAAATATTACTCAGCCATAAAGAAGAATGAAATCTTGCCATTTGCAACAACATGGATGGATCTACAGAATACAATGGACCTACAGAGTACAATGCTAAGTGAAATAAGCCAGAGAAAGAAAAATACCATATGATTTCGCTCCATGTGAAATTTAAGATACAAAAGAAACAAAGGAAAGAAAAAGAGACATACCAAAAAACATACTCTTTTCTATAGAGAACAGTTTCCAGAGGTGAGGTGAGTGGGGGGCTGGGTGAAATAGGTGAAGAGGATTAAGAGTATACTTATTCTGATAAACACTGAGTAATAATTGGAACTACTGAAACACTACATTTATACACCTGAAAGTAATATATCACTGTATATTCACTGGAATGAAAATAAATTTTTTAAAATATGGTCATTTAAAAAAGTAAATGGAAAGCTACGTATAAAGAAGAGAACCATAAGCAAAGTAAAATAATAGTCAACAGGCTGCTGAGGAAGATATAAGTAATGCCTATAAGTAACAAAGGATTATTTTTCTGAAAGATATGAAAGATTTCTACAACTCAAGTAAGAAAAGATAAACATCCTCATAGAAATTTGGGAAGAGATATTAAAAGACAATTCACAGGGGCGCCTGGGTGGCTCTGTCAGTTGAGTGACTGACTCTTGACTTCCACTCAGGTCATGATCTTGGGGTCGTGGGATCAAGCCCCACATCGGGCTCTGCACTGGGCATGGAGCTTGCTTGAGATTCTTTCTCTGCCTCTCCTTCTGCCCTTCCCTTCTCTCTCACTTGCTCTCTCTCTCTCTCTCTCTCTCTCTCTCTAAAAACAACTAAATAAAAGACAATTCACAGATGTGGAAATGAGTTTCAAAGAATGAAACGAATTTGAAACTAATAACCAATGCACATCTGACAAGATGTTCAAGCTCACTAGTAATTAAGGGAATGCAAATTAGAATAATAGGAAAAAATTTCAGCCCCATCAGATCAGCAAAAATGAAAAAGGTTGAAAATACCGAGTATTGAAATGGATGTGGAGCTGCAAAAATCTGTCATATTCTGCTGGCTGGAGAATAAATCAGTGCAATATCTTTGGAAAGCAGCTTGGTAAGATCAAGTAAAACTGATTATGTACAAATCCGAAAACCCAGCAATTTCTCTTTTAGACGTATGCACTAGAGAAATGTTGATACACATCTACAAGGAGACACATACAGGAAGATTCACTGTAGCGCTGTTCATAACAATAAACAATTGGAAATATCCCAAACATCCAGCATGAAAATGGTAAAACAGTGGTATATTCATGCAATGGAATACTATAGAGCTCACTTACATGTACCATGGTCTTTATAGTTTGTGGTATTTAAGATGCTCCAGTTTAAAACAAAACAAACAAAAGCTCCAGCTCTTTTAAATATAATCTGTAGGACTAGCTTCTATGCTGGACTGTAAATAGGCTCCTCCTTTAGGTCATCATTTGTAATTACTTAGTTTACCGCCATAAGCATTCACCCTTAGAAGTAGTGGAACAATCAAGTTCCCTAATGATTGGCAATCTTAGCAACTGAAAGAGGGGCTTTACTATTACAATGCTATAGATGTTTGTGGTAAAATACACATAACGAAATTTATCATCTTAACCATGTATGAGTGTATGGTTCAGTACATTCACACTGCTGTGCAACCATCTCTCTCCAGAAGTTTTTTCATCTTGCAAAACTGAAACTCTGTACCCACAAAGCAGTAAGTCCCATTTCCAAGGCAACCATCACCAGTATAAACCCTGTACCCATTAAACAATGACGCCTCCCTCTCCTCTCCTCCCATTCTCTGATAACCTCTAATTTACTTTCTGTCTCTATGAACTTAACTACTCTAAGTACCTCATGAAAGTGGAATCATACAATATTTATTGTTTCGTTGCTGGCTTATTTCTCTTAGCATGATGTCCTCAAGGTTTATCCATATCCACAGCACATGTCAGAATTTCCTTTTTTAAGGCTAAATTGTCTGTATATATCATGTTTTGATTATCCATTCAGCCATGGAGGGACACTTGGGTTGCTTCTGCCTTTTGACTATTGTGAATAATTCTGCTGTGAACATGGATGTATGAATATCTGTTTACATTCCTGCTTTCAGTTCGAGTATATACCCAGATGTGGAATTGCTGGATCATATGTGAGTTCTATTTTTAATCTTTTTAAGGAAATGCCATACTGTTTTCTAAAGTGACCGCACCATTTTACATTCCCAATGACACTGTACAGGGTTCCAGTTTCTCCATGGTGGTTTGTTTAATATTTTTTATGTGTGTGAAATAAATTCAGGTCAGACTAAATGATCTAAAGCAAACTATTCCTTTATGTATGGTAGACACTCAAATATTTTGTTGAAATCAATTCAATCACCAGTAAATGTTTATTAAATTAAATTCAACGCATATTTGCTGAATTTCTACTATGCTTGTTTAGTATAAGGGACACAAAGATGAATAATGGTCTTTATTTTCAAGGAGTTTATAATCTAGTAGATCTTATAAACTAAGCTGCATATACAGCATATTGCTAAATATCTAGCTATTAAAAGTAGACATTTCTATTTAAGTAATAAACTATTTTTTAAAGATTTTATTTATTTATTTGTCAGAGAGAGAGAGAGCACAAGCAGGCAGAGTGGCAGGCAGAGGCAGAGAGAGAAGCAGGCTCCCGCCAAGCAAGGAGCCCGACGCGGGACTCGATCCCAGGACCCTGGGATCATGACCTGAGCTGGAGGCAGCTACTTAACCAACTGAGCCACCCAGGTGTCCCTAAGTAATAATAAAACTATTAAGTAAAACTTATATTTGCCCAGATTTTTACCTGTTTATTTGCAAACACAACCAGAGGAAGGATTGGGTTTGTTCCAATTAATTGATGAAGGTGTTTCTTGGCTTCAGGTAATCTGTTGTGATCAGCTGAATCCACCACAAAAATCAGCAGTAATCCTCTGGACAGGTACATTTCCCAGTAGGAACGGAAAGGTTCACTGCCACCAACTACAGAGAAGAGCAGAGGAAAAAGACACAAAAACATTGCAGAAGCAGCTGGTAAGGAGGCAGGAAAGGTAATTTTAGATAATTTCCAAACACTGGATAGGTGTTCTGATAAAATGCCACTGTGTTAGAGCATATCCAATTCTGAGAATGACCAGAGACATGTTACTAGGGAAATGGCTGGTGGGAATATTTACCCTGCGTAAGCGGTTCAGTCATTCTGGGACACAAAGACTCAGCATAAAGAGTAGATACTACAGTGGATACAGTATGCCCCCTGATCTGTAACACATAGCAGTCATGGGGGCCACCGCCTAACGGCTTAGCTCAGAAAATGGGAGTACGTCACTAAAATAATTCAGGGTGATAGGTTAAAACACATCTTTCTTCAAAATAAGTTTTAAATAGACTTGAATTCACTGGCCAGCCTCACTTGCACAATCTCTTTCCTTTGTCAAAATCCCAGAACTAATTTCTCCTCTTAACATTGCACTAAGATTTAATAGGATCCGGGTGCCTGGGTGGCTCAGTTGGTTAAGCGATTGTCTTTGGATCAGGTCATGATCCTGGAGTCCTGCATTGGACTTCCTGTTCAGCAGGGAGCCTGCTTCTCCCTCTGACCCTCCCCGCTCTCATCCTCTCCCCCCTCCTCATTCTCTCTCTCAAATAAATAAATAAAATCTTTTTAAAAAAGATTTAATAGGAATGATCTTGTGGGCATTAAAGAATATTTGCCTCAGGAGAAAAATGCCTTTGGATTATTTCATTCTGCTGATTCTTCCCAGAAGAAATTTTCTGGTAATGATAATAATATATATACAATAAATTTAGTTTTTATTGTTCTCCTAGGTCAGAGGTTGGCAAACTATGGCCCACAGTCTAAATCTGGTCCACTGCCTATTTTTGGAAGCGCAGGAACAAAGAATGGGTTTTGCATTTTTAAATGTTGGGGGAAAAAGAGAAAGAATAACATTTCATGACATATGAACCATATCATATTTGGATTTCAGTGTCTACAAATAAAGGTTTATCAGAACACAGATGTGGACTTTTTCACGTATTGTCTGTAGCTACCTCCATGCTACAACAGTTTAGTAGCTGCCTAGAGACCATGTGGCCCCCAAAGTCTAAATTATTTACTAACTAGTCCTTTACAGAAAAAGTTTGAAGGAGAACCTTGTTTTAGAAATTTAACAAAAACATTTAAAATACTTCTGGGAAAGGGTCTTGATTTGTCTGTTCTTTGTTTTCCTTTCACAGAGCTAGGCTAATTCCCTAAAATATTTTGTGTTAACCTTTTAAAAGAATGTTTGTAATCTTCTAAGTAATTCATATGGTTTTAACATATTTAGTTTAAGCATGAATGAACATTTGGGTCGTTCCTCATTTTTTTGTGTGTGTGTGTGACACTATGACATTTCACCTACCTAGGGATTCTTATATTTTTGTTATTAACTTCTAACTTAATTGCAATGTATTTGAAGAACATGGTTTGTATGATGCCCCTTCTCTGAAAAATTTATTAACACTTGCTATATGGCCCACCAGGTGGTCAATTTTGATAAATGTTACATGAGTCTTTGAGAAGAACATGTATTTTATCTTTGGGATGTAGCTAAAATTGTCTAATTGAACAATCTTATATTGTCCATTGGATGAAACTTGTTGGTTGTGTTCAAATTCTCTGTATCTTTGCTGATTTTTTCCCCCTCTTTGATTCTATTAGTTATTGACAATATGTTGAAATCCCTCACTCCAATGGTGGATATGTCCATTTCTTCCCCTAATTGGATTCTCCCTTTCTTTTCATCCCATTGTTCCTTCCTTCCTTTCTTGTCACTTTTTATATTTTGAGACTATTTTCTTAACTGTCTATTTGATTAATTATTATTTCTTCTATAGCTACTAAACAAATTAAAACCTGTATTCCTGATACTGTTGTTAGCTGAAAGATTTGCCTACACGTTGACCGATTTCTCTGCCCATATTTTCTTTCTGTAACTGGATGAAAGCAAAAATAAAAAGGTGATTACAGTAACCTAAAGGAGAGACAGTGTAGGTTCCAACTGAAATAGGTGCAGTAGGAAAGGATGTAACTGATGAATTCAAACTTTGTTTAGAGGTAGAAAAATTCATAGTGTTTTATTTGTGGACTGGATTTGGGGGTACAAAAGGAGACGTCAAGGGTGACTCCTATTTTTCTGGCTTGAGTAACATGATAGGTGAGGAACCATTTACTGACCAGAAGATTATAGGGAAAGGAACAGATATGGAGACAAATCAAGCACTTTGTCTTGATCATTTTAGGTTTGAGAGGACAATTAGATATCAGGTGAAGATGTCAGGTGACATTTGGATATGCTTGGGTTAGATAGATAAATTTGGGAGTCATTAACATAGAGATGGTATTTAAGGCCAATAGGATGAATGAAATCATCCAAGAAGAGAATGTAAAGAACAGAATCTAATGCAATGTTGGGGAACAACAATATTTGGGGGGGGTGATTCCAGAATTACTTTAGCATAGAGACATCTGGGCTGCCCTCTGGTTACGAAAAGAGGTTTGGGGCTTGTTTATAGTTGCATTTGCAGAGAAGGAAGTATGCTGTATTTACGTAGATTGAATGTTTATTGGGAGTAGTAGGGGAAAAGAGAGGCCATTATAGGAAGAAGGGGTGCTATAACCTTCCTTGCAGCTCCCCCTTATGCCAGCACTGAAAAAAGGAGGAAATAAGAATAAGAAGTGATTTCCTTCACACTGCACTATTAAACTATATATGCATTCTAAAAGTGTAGGAAAACCTGATCCATTGTCACTTTTCATAAGGGTGCAATGTTGCGAACAGTAGGTCTGGCTTAAGGTATAACAAGATAACCCTATCCTATTACTAATGAGAAAGATGGCTTACTCTCCAGAAACTCCATCTGGCTATCTTCAGTGTTGATGCCTACTGCATTGAAACCTTGGGTCGGTGCCACGCTGTGCTGGACTCTGTTTAAAGCTAGCGAGTGCAGAACACTGGTCTTTCCTGCTCCATCCAGGCCCAACACAAGGATCTGCTTATTTTTCTCCTGTGAAAACAAAAGACAAATCAATAAACCCATGCAACCAGGGGCTTGTTTTCCTGGCTCCTGGCAGTGTGCCTGCCTGTGGTAGGACCTAATAATAATTGTGAAATTGTAAACCAGAACAAAAATTCATGAAACATTTAATATGTCTAGGAGCACCTGGCTGGCTCAGTTGGTAGAGCCTGGGACTCTTGGTCTTGGGGTCATGAATTCAAGCCCCACGTTGGGTGTAGAGGTTACTTAAAAAAAAAATTTAATAGATCTGGAACAAACTGTACCAAACAGTTTGTATTTTATAATCAGCCATTAGTTATGTGGTATTAATTGTATCCCCCAACTAGAATGGTGATGATCAATCTATTAAGTATAGACTTTATATATAACAGGACTTAAAGGAGGGGCCATAGATCACTGGATCAATTTCCAGACTTCACTTTGCTTCTTGAGTTCATGTCTACTGTGGATTGCACCAGAATTCAGTTTGTTGTTTGGGATCTTGGGACGTCTGTGGTTCATGTACTCATTATGCCATTCAGCATGTAAGCACCTGAAGTCTCATATTATTGATCTGTTTTCTTTTCCCAATGTGATCACTAACATATTAAAAGACTAGGGCAAGGTTCCCCTCTTATACTTTTTAATAGAAGTATCATGATTAAATGAAAAGATAAGGTTATAGAAATTGTTTAACAGGTTCCAATCACAAATGAACATTTAGGATGTTAAAACCTGTTGAACTTGACATAAACTTTAGAAAGAAGTATTCCACCAACATACCAGACTTAGAAATTTTTATGACAAGTGATTGAGAGACAAAAAGGGCAGGCTGGTATGAAAAGTTCAGAGTGCTCAGAAAGGTGACTTTTAGGGTACAAAATTTAATGCAAACAGTAATAAATGACCAACAATACAGCCAGATTGCCCACAGGGATTCAATTCTATTTCCCAAACTGCCTACTGAAGAAGTTTCTCATGCACAAAAACACCAATAATTGTCTTCAATGACATTGGTTTGGAAATAACAATAATCTTTTACATTCGTACTTGAACACTAAATGTTGAATTAGATTTAGACTGGATTTCTAGTAAATAGTGAATTTTTTTCACTATCCCACTTTTTCTTTTTTTGAAACTAAGATCTATGTGAAAGTAAGATGTTTGAGGATCTGGTCTAATAGAGTCTTTTACAGAAAGCATAATTTATGAAAACTGTCTTGTGAATAACAGAATTAGAAAAAGTGCATGTTTGTTTTTTGAATTCTTGATGGCTCTTAAAGCAAATGGTATTTCCATAGTCATTTTCTATCTTCATCCCCATTCCCTCCCATCTGCATCTAAACATGATAGTGTCACTCTGGGAGTGCGGTGGTAAGAAAGAAGGACTTCATGGATAGAGAATACCTCATCGGATGATTTAAATTGCATGCTTTCAAGCAGAATTGGGCCCAAGAAATGGCTGTAGGGTGTGAATTGTGTCCCCCTTACTGTTTCCACCAATGGCCCCACTCAAGGCTACCCCAACATACTTTATCAATGCCCAGATGCAGTCCTTCCTCCATTTTAACATCTCCAAAACAAGGGTTTTACAATTCATGGTATGTCTTTTTTGGGATTGGGGGAAGGGGCAAAGGGAGAGGGAGAATCTTAAGACTTATGCCTGAGCACAGAGCCCCAGGTGGGGTTTGATCTCAAGACACTGAGATCATGACCTGAACTGACATCAAGAGATGGATGCTTAATCGACGGAGCCACCCAAGTGTCCGGGTATGTCATATTTTGATTGGTAACGTTTTTTTTTTCTTAGTGGTGCTAAAATAATGGTATCTGAAACCCTAGGAAATATTGTGAGTATAAACAGTTCCCTACTCTCTTTCCAACCACATGGCTGCTGTCCCTACTCTATCCTGTCTAGAAATTCTGCAGTCACTGATGCTTACATTTTATATTTTTTTAGCAAAACACGTGCTAAAATACATGCTTTCTCATGTTTATCATCTCTTAAGCTAGGATTATTGTTAAGCCAAAATTTCTGACATAATTTGTGATTTTGAACACCACTGTTCCCTGTCAATAGTCATTCTTTTAAGGATATATGGATCTATAATAGTCTGTGTTTTACCAGAGATCAAATCGCAGTTAATAATTCAAATTGTTTAGAACCAGAAAGCACCCCTGAGCTCAGAAACTCCAGCGGCAAGAAGCTTATTAAGCGGATCCAAACAATGCCTGTTTTTTTCTTTCTATCCTACACCCCCTCAATTTTTTCACTGTGGTAAAATACACATAATATAAAATGTACCATCTTACCCATTATTAAGCATATGACTCAATGGTATTAAATACATTCATGACTCTGTGAGACTCTGTAATCATTACCATTCTCTCTCCCCTCAGAGCCTCAGGCAACCACCGGTTCTACTCTAGGATTTTGACGACTCTAGGTACCTCATATAAGTTGTGCCATAGGTGTTTCTTTTTGTGATTGCAGTGCCTGGTTTCTGAGACCTCTCAGTTAAAACTTCGTGACCATCCCTCTGGGCGCTGGTGGTCGGAAAACAATGGCAGCAGTAGCCACGGAGAAGGTCCAGCCCACAGACACATCTGCGCGAATTCAGGAACCCTGCACTACGGAAAGGAGTCGGGGAGACAGTCCGTGTGGCGCGAGGGGTCGGGGCTGGCTTCTGTGCCGAAGGCGGGGTGTGCGCCAGAGCCGCCGGGCGCCGGCCGGGGATGGGGCCCGAGAAGGGCCGCTACCGCCCCGTGCGGACCAACCAGGACCTCGTCTTCCTCACCGCTCCGCCGCCCGCGGGAGGGACGCAGGGGCAGGGTTAGGGGTGAGGGTAAGGCAGGTGACGGGGAGAAGGGGCTAGCGACGGCTCTTGGGAAGCTTGGCACACCCCCTTCCATCCACAAATTAAAACGGAGACCCGATTCCCTCCCGCGCGGGTCGGGGCCTCGGACGTAACAGAGCCGGCGGCGCTCGGGCCTCACCGCCCACCATGGCCTTGGAGAGCCCGGTCAAGGCCCTGGTCCCTTACCGGCGGCTCCAGCGGGGGCTTTGTCAAGGCGCTGTCGTCCTTCTTCTCTTTCTCTTCTTTTCCCTTAAGTTGTTCCTTCTCTGTCTCGGTCTCCCGCTCTTTCCTCTTTTCCTCCTCTTTACAGTTACTTTTCTCCTCCTTTCCTTTCTCTTTCGCCTTTTCTGTTCCCTTAATTTTCTCCTCCACCTCCTTTTTCTCTTTCTCCTCCTTTCCTTTTTCCCGAATTTTCTCTTTCTCTGGCTCCTTCCCCTTCTTCCCCTTCCCCGTCTCCATCACCTTCCCCTTCTCCATCACCTTCCCCTTTTCCATCACCTTCCCCTTTTCCATCCCCACCGCCCTAATTTTCTTCCCTCTTTCCGCGCGCCCGCGCCTGGGCCCTGGGTCTCGGCAGGTGTGGCCCCCGTGGCGGACGCAGGGTGGAGACGTAGGTCCACGCGGCGCAAACACCCCCCGCGGTCACCGCGCGGCCGAGGCCAGTCCCCCGGCGCGCTGGCTGCCGCCGGGCATCTGACGCCCGCTAGCGGGGGTCTGCGGCGCCGCGGATTCGCCGAACCCGAGGCGGGGGAGGGGAAAGCGGGGGTTAGCTAGAGGGAGCGTCGACCCAGGGAGGTGGGGAGGCCCAGCTGCACGAGTTGGGAGAGACCCGCGGGACTGACCTTCCGAGTAGGAAAATCGCCCCAGGCAACCTTCCTCTGGCGGTCGCACTATAGCCCCGATTCCCTCGTGCTGGGCGCAGTGTCTTAGAAAGGCCTTCCGAGCCGGCCCAGCTCCTAGCGTGTCACCTCTCCCACATCATCCTAGAGCCACCCGGCCCACGTGTCTCCCATCAAAAGAACGCTGAGGAAGCCAGCGTCCAGAACGTCCCAGAGGTTTCCCCGTCTCTCCCAGCCGCTATCCAGGATGCTTGAGAGAAATATGAACAGCTCTTTATTTTAAATTCTCGCTACATGTCGCTTAAATAAAATTACCTGGAGATTAAATTAGTAATCCGCCAGCAAATAGAAACCAGTAATGATGGGTTCTTTTTATTATTTTGTTAAACTGCTCTCAAGGATATATTTCACAATCTAATGAAATTATCTTAATACAATAAACTTTCTTTCATCAGATCTGTTCAGACAGGCTTGTAAGCAACAGTGAATGACAGGCTGGTTCCAGTTTTGAGTGATTTAAGTTTTTAAGGTTAGCAGTTTACAAGCAGCCTTGAAAATGCTGTGCTTAGTAACTTAAAAAATGTTTACTCCTCAGTTGGTTTATAAACACATATGAACATGATGAATTGTCACTTAAGTTACAACTGGGTTCTAACTAACAGTTCCATCCGATTAGTTTTGAAGCTTTGTGAGAAGGGCAAGAAACAATTTTAGATACTCAGCCTAAAAAATTCTTAGGTATACCAACCAGGAAGTCCTCAATAAAATGCCAAAACCCAAAACACCTTAATCCATACACACTGCGAGAATATTTTATTTTAAAATGTACCACAGTGAATGGATGTATCCATATTGGCTTTTATAAATGTACACACACACACACACACACACACACACACACACAGAGTCTATGTCCTTGATTAAAGACCTGTCCAAAAGAAGAAATAATTACTAGAAAATTAATGTAGATGTTTATACTTCATTTGACAATTATGACTTATTTAAATCGAGGTTCCGGTTGCTTAGTAATGACTGGTGATAATAATGGCTAGTAATTACAATGACTAAATAGACAAATGTAAATTTTACTCTTGGTGCCTTGCTTGGGTCAAAATTTTCAATGATGGATAACTTTCACCAAAATTCTGGCTCAGGTTAACCTAAAAATGATTATCCTTCACCACAGAAATTTAATGGATTCCTAAATAAAAACTTATAAACAATTATACCTGTAATGGGGTATATATTCAGAAGGAATAAGTACATCACTCTTAGCAAAAGATTATTCTCTAAGCTCAAAAAGTATTATGTCATAATAAGTCATTCATATATGAGGGTCTCTTGTTTAGACATTACTGCAGATTCTGATTAGGCAGCACCACATTTCTTACTCTTATAAAGGAGGAAAACCTTTTAAAAAATACCTTTGAAGAAGTTTCAATAGATAATGTTCAGAGTCAAACACAGCAGCACTTTATTAACAAGGATAAAGTAATATGATCACAAGGAAATACTCAAAGTCTAAATTCGATGCTATCTTGGGCAGCACAAAATGAATACTAACAAGGGTGGCATCCCAGTGTGCCTGTCTCACAGCTGTTCAATGGGAAAGTGGCTTGTAAGCAAGGAAGACCAGAGCAACACTGACACCACACTGACTGTACAATACTTCATTACTTTGAGAAGGGTTATGAATAGATGTACCCCAAAAGACAAAAAGGCGAGTCATTTTAGTGTCTATTAATTGGGCCAAACAGTTCTGTTAAGTTGCCCACTGAACTCTGAAGGACTTCCTCTCTTCCTCAGAAGTCACTGTTCATGCTCTTGACAGGGCCATTAAATCTTTCTGAGACACTCCAAACCCATCTGACCTCAGAACACTGGGTCTAAGGAGTCAACTTCTTGCAACACTGATACATTTTCCTTGAGTTCTTTAATGGGGCTAAATCAGCATCGTGTCATCATAATCTGAAAACAATACAGGGTGCAAGAGTCCTAATTTATGTAATAAATAACATTAAAACTGAAATTTATGTATGTGTGTATATATGTAAATACACACACATTTAATTACTATATATGTAGTATGTATATATAGTATCCCATACTCCAGGATCACATGACAGAGAATTTATGGTTAAAATTGATAATGACATTTACTTTAGTTTTTCTGTGGTCATTCATGTAATGAAGTGAAGAACACTAGTGTATTAATAAGGTCCCTTTTTATCACATGATATTTCTAAGCAGGTATTTGGAATGCTCAGAAGATTCCACTTTCAGTCTCCTAAGGCCTCCTAAGACATAATTTAAAGTGGGATTTGATAGGAACAAATATCTTCAGACTCTAGTTGAAACAGAAGTAGGTTCTGTTTAAATCCTAGGAAACTTTGGATAACATGCCTTGTTTGCGAAACTGAAAAAACACCAGATCACAGTACACAAAGAGAAAGAATGCAACAGAGATCAAGGTGGGAAAATGCCCAATTGTTTTGAGTCCTTATCATCTGTCCAAAGGTGGGTGGTACAAGTAGGCCATGTCTGACTAGGCAGAGTTTAAGGAAGATGTTTAGATGTTTTCCTGTGTGATGCACAAGAAAATAATTTCAAGAAAATATGGGGATGGAAGAGGGAGTAGCTCTGTGCTTCTTGCTGTGTTACCTTTATTATGTTCCTAGTGTCAGTGAGACTAAAAATAGCCCCCAAATAAGAATGTTCTCATCACCAGCCACCTTTTCCACCTTTCTTCTTTTTCTGTTGCTGTTTCTTTTTTGTTGCTGGAGCCCCTGCAGGTTTCTGGTGTCTTGGGGGTATGATATTACTTGTAGATGCTGATGCTGTTGCTGCACTGCCAGGTCTTGGGGAGGTTGGTGGGCTGCTCACAGTTTTACTGGCATCCCTGAAATTATCAGATCAGGAGAGTGCTGGTCATTCATATATTCAACAAAGGAAAAGACTATAAAAACACATCTACGGGATTTCACTTTCTACTCCTAACAATCTCCCACACATATCCTATTTATTTTAAAGTGGGCTCCCCAACTTCCCATCCATTTTTCTTTTGAATACAATATTTACTGCTTTATAATTAAAGTAACATATGGTTCATGCCACTTTTTAGAAAGTGCAAGAAAAAGAAAAAAAAATTTAAATGACATAACCTTACAACATAAGAATAACCTGTTTAGTAACATTTTTAATACTTCTAGTCATCTTATTTATAGTATCTATTGTTCTTTATACTCAATTAGTTGAATGACTCAGTGAATTTAGCTTCCTTTTGAAGATACTGGAATCCTAACATTTACAATACAATTCTATAATCCCAACATTTACAATATAATTAAACCAGAAACACATTTTCTTTCCTTTACATAAGCACATTGGCAAAACATTTATTAAAGATATCAGACTGAGGGCGCCTGGGTGGCTCAGTGGGTTAAAGCCTCTGCTTTCGGCTCAGGTCATGATCTCAGGATCCTGGGATCGAGGCCCGCATCGGGCTCCCTGCTCAGCGGGGAGCCTGCTTCCCCCCACTCTCTCTCTGCCTGCCTCTCTGCCTCCTTGTGATCTCTCTCCCTCTGTGAAATAAATAAAAATAAAAATCTTAAAAATATATATATATCAGACTGCATTCCTTATACTTAAAATATACTTTAAAAATTCTTACTAATGATCCTGAGTCCATCTGAGAATCAACTTATGCTTTGAGTGACTTCAACTGAGGAGCAATGACTTACAGTTCAGATGAAGCTCCTGCAGTTGCTCCCTGGGTCCCTTTTCCAATCTGATCCTTCTTTTTACCCTTCTTTCTTCCCCGGTAGTAAGAACGTTCTCGCATTGGTAGCCATCTTTCTGGGTCGGGGGTCACCTTTGGGTCATAATTCTTAGGCAGTTTTCCTGTGTAGTAAGTGATAAAGAAATGAGATATGTACATAATGTTTTCAAGACAGTTTGCTTATAAGAGAGTGGACTGACATTCTTAATACAGAAAGAGGTCTTAATAATCAATAGATAAATCATGCAAAGAAAAATGGGCACTGCTGTAATTAGGGTAAGCCAGGAGAAACAGAAGTCCTTAATCACATGAAAAAATGTTCCACCACACTAATTATAAATGAAAACAGTAGCAAAGTTCTATCAAACTAACAAATATTAAAAGCAGTAACAATACCCAGTGTTCATGAGATAGTGAGAAACTCAAACAGTAAAGCAGAAGTGTACAATGGTATATAGCCCTTGTAGAGAGCAATTTAATTTGGCAGTATTAGTCAAAATTTATACTTCTAGAAATTTATCCTGCAGACACCCATAAGATACAAAGTTATATATAAGAATATGGGGGTGCCTGGGTGGCTCAGTCAGTTGAGAATCCAAGTCCTGATGTCAGCTCAGGTCATGATCTCGGGATTGTGGGACTAAACCCCATGTTGGACTCCATGCAGAGTGGGGAGTCTCTTTTTCTCTCTCTCTCTGCCCCCCACCCCCGCTTGCACTCTCTCTAAAATAAATATATAAATAAATAAGGAATATTCTCTATGATATCCTTTAAAATAATAAACTAACTTGGGGCGCCTGGGTGGCTCAGTCGTTAAGTCTCTGCCTTTGGCTCAGGTCATGATCCCAGGGTCCTAGGACTGAATCCCACATCAGGCTCCTCACTCAGATGGGGGCCTGCTTCTCCCTCTGCCTGCTACTCCCACTGCTTGTGCGTGCTCTCTCTCTCCTCCCCCATCCCCAACAAATAAATAAAAAATCTAAAAAAAAAAAAATTAGAAGCTATAGCTATGGGTTAAAAAGTACATTGACATTTAATAATTTGAAGAGATGTCTGTACGATACAGTCTAAAGTAGAAGATTAAAACAAATTATCCTGATGACATTGTTCATATCAATTTTGTAAAAACTCTTATTGACTGAGCATGTAAATGTATAATAATGTATGTTTCTCTATACAAAAAGTTAAATTGTCATTATTTCTGGGAGTATGAATTTTGGGTAGGGAATTTTCCATGCTTTATTGCCATTGTATAATGATAGAACTTTTTTTTTTTTTTTTAAAGATTTTATTTATTTATTTGACAGAGAGAGAGAGAGATTAAAAGTAGGCAGAGAGGCANGGCAGGCAGAGAGAGAGGAGGAAGCAGGCTCCCCACCGAGCAGGGAGCCCGATGCGGGCCTCGATCCCAGGACCCTGAGATCATGACCTGAGCCGAAGACAGAGGCTTCAACCCACTGAGCCACCCAGGCGCCCCAAGAACTTTTGATTTTAGAATGAGCATATATCGCTTTTAAGTTTTAAAAAAATGCTCATCTGGAAACCACAAAAAGTAGAAAAGAAAGTGATATTGCAGGTTATTGCTACTTGTAGTTATCAGCTGTTCCCTTGCAGTATTACTAATACATAAAACAAATACTTAGCATGTGACTCAATCTCAGGTTTGTGAGTTCGAGCCCCATGCTAGGCATGGAACCTACTTAAAATAAATGAAAGAAAGAAGGAAAGACAGACAGAATGAATTTGATTTATAACACAGATTTCCCAGATTTAGGAACAGGTAGGTGGCTCCAGGGATAACTTCTGACTAGCTGAAGCCAAACATGGTAATTCTACCCACTCTTGCCAGGAATTAAGAACGCAGCCTAAACCAATCAACACATGTCATTCCCCTGGTTAATGGTTCAGGCTTGGACCCTGACCTATGCTGGCCCATGGATTAACTGGAAAGACATGAAAACGGTAGAAAGCCCCTCTTTGAACAGCTGGATATAAATGACAAGCCCTTTGGGGCGCCTGGATGGCTCAGTGGGTTAAAGCCTCTGCCTTCGGCTCAGGTCATGATCTCAGAGTCCTGGGATCGAGCCCTGCTTCGGGCTCCCTGCTTGGCAGAGAGCCTGCTTCCTCCTCTCTCTATGCCTGCCTCTCTGCCTACTTGTGATCTTGCTCTCTGTGTGTCAAATAAATAAATAAAATCTTAAAATAAATAAATAAATAAATGACAAGCCCCAGGAGTGCCTGGGTGGTGCAGTCAGTTGAGTATCCAACTTTTGTTTTGGCTCAGGTCATGATCTTAGGGTCATGAGACTGAGCCTCGAGTTGCACTCCACGCTCAGCATAGAGTCTGCTTGGGATTTTCTCTCCCTCGCCCTCTGTCCCTGCCTTCCCCCACTCCCACATGGACTCTCTAAAATAAATCTTTAAAAAAAAAAAAAAGCAAGCCCCAACCGTTGCTAACAAACAAATGACTCTAATGGAATTCAGTTTTGTATACAGATGAATAGAGATACCACTTCTAGATCAGTCAACCTTTCCTATACATAGCCATTTTCAGAAACAGCCAGTCTGAGGGAATTCAGTTTGTAGCTGAAAGCAGCCTAATGAATAAAGGGCTAAAGGGCTACTATATACCAAGCATCATTCTGAGATCTTTACATGTGGTATCTCGTTTAATCCTATGAGGTATATAACTATCACATTCCATTTCATAGATGAAAAATTCAGGCAGGTATATTAAGTAATCTGTTGTTCACAGTCACAACAAAAGATCAATGTTAACTAGAGCAACAATTTGAATTCAGGCAATCAAACACTCTAGAGCTATAGTTTTTAAAGTAAAAAATATTAAATATTAGCTATAGTCAAGATAAGCAACAGTGTTCAAAGACAGTAGAGAGAACAGTATTTTTGTCTGAAGACTTTTATACTGGGCTAAACTCAAGCTTTTATATTGTAAAATCTAAAGATAAAAAAAGAAAAAATTCTTACCCTTCTTTTTTTTCTTCTTCTTTTTCAAATCTCCCTGTCTACAAAGAGAAGAAAAATCATACCATCGTCATGATAAAATATTTATACAGCATTAAACAGGTGTAAAAGAGTGAGCTGGGCGCTTTATCCTTAGGCATTTAAGATCTGGCACTGTCTTACCAGAGTTAATAAACTAGCTGGGATATTAATACTGGTTAAGTTTATTTTATTTATTTATTTTTTAAAAGATTTTATTTATTTGACAGAGACAGAGACAGAGAGAGAGGGAACACAAGCAGGAGGAGCAGGAGAAGGAGAAGCAGACTTCCCGCTGAGCAGGGAGCCCGATGCCAGGCTCCATCCCAGGATCCTGGGATCATGACTTGAGCCGAAGGCAGACGCTTAACGACTGAGCCACCCAGGCGCCACTGGTTGTTTTATCAAGCTTCATACAATGTAGTTTTTGGAAAGTGGTTTTAAAAGAGGATTAGCAAGATTTTCAGAAAATAAGACACCATTTACACTGCCATACATTAAGTCTATGCAAAAAGAAGATATCTCCATAAGCATGAGAATCTATAATACTATGTTGAGTTACATGTTTGGCAAAACTAGAGAACAGATTAACTCTTAGGCAAAAGAACATGTATAGGTATCATACATGCAGAGACTATCCCTGGGAGGGTATGTAAGACAAGTAACATTGGTTGTGACCTTGGAGAGAGGAGAGCACACGGGGGTGAGAAGAAGCTCTTACTTTGTTTTTATCTTCCAAATCTTGAACCTGGTGAGTTTACTGAATTTTAGAAAATCTTTATTAAGTACACTAAAAAAAAAAGGGGGGGGGAACGCCTGGGTGGCTCAGTCGTTAGGTGTCTGCCCTCGGCTTGGGTCATCATCTCAGGGTCCTGGGATTGAGCCCTGCACTGGGCTCTCTGCTCAGCGAGAGGCCTGCTTCTCCCTCTCCCACTCCCTCTACTTATGCTCCCTCTCTTGCTGTGTCTCTGTCAAATAAATAAATAAAACTCTTAAAAAAAAGGGGGGGGGAAGTGGTACTGAAAGGAGCATGAGAAATAAAAAAACACTTCAAAATAATTAAGTACTCTGACAGCAGTAAGAGGAAGACATAAAAAATATCTCTGTACATAATCATATGTGATATGCCTCTATGGGAACTATGAAACAGTGAACTAAAAAGATGAGACAACAACAACTTCTGCCGAAAATTTATTCTACCAAGCCATTCAATTGTGAAAATTCTTTCAGGGTATCCTGAAGAATGAGAAATGCAATGTAAAGTATCATACTTTAAAAAGCTTCTTCTCTCACCCAGACTATGCAACAACAGTCTTCTAAACTGTCTCTCTACAAATCACTCTCCAGCCATACCTGCAATTTCCCAAAGGTTCTCTGTCATTTCTTACTTATTGGCCACACTTGGCCTAATTCATCCTCCTCAAGAGTCAACACAATTACCTCTTCCATGAGGTGATTTCCTAACCCCCGACTATCCCCAGAAAGGATTATATTCCCTGCTGTACTCCTCTATGCCCTGCAAAATCACAGAACATGCAACCTTTATGCAATTACTGCAGTATTTTCTTCTGCTAGACTGAGATTCTTTTAAGGGCAAGGACCGTAACTTATTGTTTGTCAACAACATAGTGTATCTTCAAAAGAAACTAAACCTTCGGGGTGCCTGGCTGGCTCAATCAGTAGAGCACATAACTCCTAATCTCAGGGTTGTGAGTTCAAGCCCCACATGGGGTAGAGAGATTACTTAAAAATCTTAAAAACAAAAAACTTTTGTATCCAAAAGTTAGCATAAAAGGCTTTAATAATGCTTAATGAAAATAATGTGCTGAAATTTAAAAGCCTAAAAGTCAACATGATAATAATGGTCTAAGGAAAAGAAGAGGATTAAAGGACTAGAAAAGAACTATATTCTTACTAATTACTCAACTCTGTTTTGAAAGAGGAAAAAAAATTACTGAAATTAATTACATATGGGGTACCTGGGTAGCTCAGTCAGGCAACCATCTGAGCCTGGATGGATGGAGAGAAAAGGAGGGGGAGAGAGAGAAGGGGGGGGAGGGGGAGGAAAAAAGGCAGAAAGAAAATCTTTAAATAGGCATTATTTGAAAATTCCCTTAAGATTTGGCTTGAATTTTTCATTTTGGGGTTCTTTATAAAGTTTGAGGTAGGACTCAAATGATGAAATGGAATTTGGAACAAGGTATTATTTCTGAGACTCCTAATTCTATTATTTTTTTTAAGATTTTATTTATTTTAACCCAATGAGCCACCCAGGCGCCTAAGATTTTATTTATTTTAGAGAGAATGAGAGAGAACATGAGAGGGGAGAGGGTCAGAGGGAAAAGCAGACTCCCCACTGAGCAGGGAGCCTGACACAGGACTCGATTCCAGGACTCCAGGATCATAACCTGAGGCGAAGGCAGTCGCTTAACCAAATGAGCCACCCAGACGTCCTGCCAATTCCTAATTTTAGTTTTAAAAATCTATTATGAGTGGGATGGCTGGGTGGCTCAGTGGTTAAGCATCTGCCTTCGGCTTGGGTTGTGATCCGGAGGTTCTGGGATCCAGTCCCAAATCGGGCTCCTTACTCAGTGGGTAGCCTGCTTCTCCCTCTGCCTACAGCAACCCCTGCTTATACCTGCTCACCCTCTCTGATAAATAAATAAAATCTTAAAAAAAGAATTAAAAAAATCTATTATGAAGATGATAATGATTTTTTACCAGAGTTCATAATGAAGTTCCTCATATACTGTTGCTGATGTATTTTTTTTTAAGTTAGGAAAAAATTTACATTTCAAAAGGCACTCAGAAAAGGAGAAAACAGGGGCACCTGAGTGGCTCAGTCATTAACCATCTGCCTTCAGCTCAGGTCATGATCTCAGGGTCCTGGGATCAAGCCCCACATCAGGCTCCCTGCTCAGCAGGGAATCTGCCTCTTACTCTCCCTCTGCCCCTCCCCATTTGTGTTCTCTCTAGCTCCCTCTTTCTCTCAATAAATAAAATTTTTAAAAAAAAATTTTTTTTAAAGGAGAAAACAGTGAAAAACCATGAAAGCCACAAATTTGGGCAAGGGTTATATCTCTTCCATTCTCCATTCATCCCAAGTCTCTATTCATAGAATCTTAAACATTTCACTGTAGGGTTGTGTTTCTGAGATGTGTTTCTGTGATGTGTTTCTGAGATGGCCAAGTGGGAGAAGAATCAGATTTGACTTCTTAAAATGAAGCTAGCTAATCTTTCCTCCAAATCAGCAAAATAAACCTCATCTGAACTCGGTATAGAATTACTAAATGATGTGCTAAATATACATCAAAAATTTACATGTAAATAAAGTAGGGGACAATCAGCTAATGGAATATTATGCATAAAAAGAATAAATTATATCTATATCAAGATTATGGAGAAGGGGTTCCTGGGTGGCTCATTCAATTAAATGTCTGACTTAATCAACCTTAAGCCTCAGGTCATCATCTCAGGGTCCTAGATCTGAGCCCCACATTGGGTTCCCTGCTCAGCAGGGAGTCAGTTTCTCCTTCTGCCCCTCACCCCTGCTCATGCTCTCTCTCTCTCTCAAAGAAATAAATAAAATCTTTAAAAAGAAAAAAAGAATATGGAGAAATCTCCACAACTTAGTAAATGAAAGCAAGGTAGGAAACGGTAAGTACAATATAACCCCCTTCTGTAAAAAAACAAAAAAATAAATAAGTCCAAGGAAAATACTTCTAAATCACCTTTGTGTGTAAACACAGAGGATCCTGAAGGATACACTCAATACAAAAGGTTAATTTGGGGGTGCAATGGGGGGGTGGTAAACAGGATGAGTGCTAAGAATTGGGTATAGCAAAAAGGAAGGGGAAAAAAAAACCAAGGGGGACTTAAACTTTATTCACGAGGAATTTTCAGAGAATGTATTTTTCATTCCTTATGTAGTTAAGTCCACATTAGTGACTGTTACAACGAAAACATTACCTACCCTTGCTCCTTTGGTTGACTATCTCCAGCAGCTTTTCCACCCTTTTTCCGAATGTAAGTAGCACCAGGAGAATTTTCAAGAGCCTCGACATCTACTTTTAGAGACATACTATCTGACGAGGGCAGGTGTTTACTCAGGCTGGGATTGAACAGGAGTTCAGGAACACAATACACACACACATATATATATGTATGCCAAAAGAAAAAGTCTTTTTTTTTTTAATGTCCTTCCTCAAAAGTAAAAAAATGTACTCAAATCTTCTATAGAATAACAAATTAGGGGCGCCTGAGTGGCTCAGTCGGTTAAGCATCTGCCTTTAGTTCACGTCATGATCCCAGAGTTCCAGGATTGAGCCCCGTATTGGGCTCCCTGCTCAGCAGAGTCTGCTTCTCCCTATGCCCCTCACCTCCACTCGTGCTGTCGCTCAAATAATAAAACTAAAAAAAAAAATAACAAATCCGATGATAAGGTCAATTATGTATTATATAGGCTGAAAAAAAAGTCATAATCTAATCATCTATTCCTTAACTCAGTGCTGTACTTCAAGATGGGGCTTAATAAAATCTCTATTCCAAAACAACTATCAAACATAGATTTGCTCACTACAAAGGTTTGACTTGTGGCTGCTTAGCATCCACAACTCCACCTTGAGTCTGGGAGCACACTGTGAGTTTGGGAGCAAACTCAGCCAAACAGGGCACTGAATCTTTTATCTTCAGTAACTGTTAGGCATGTGATCTAAGACAGTTCAATGAGAATGACATTTCAGAATCTTTCACAACTACCCAAATAAAATATGCTTTTTCTTTCTCTTTTTCTTTTCTTTTCTTTCTTTCTTTTTTTTTTTTTTTTTTTTTTTTTTGCTGCTGGACTTGAACCTGAAGATGTAAAAGCCGCATCTCGACTTCACTTTTGCTTCTGGGTCAAACCATACCCCAAGCTGGATCTATTACTATATTTTTCAGTCATGTTCACCAATAAATTCTCATTTTTGCTCTTACTAGTTAGAAGAGTGCTCCATTTGTTTGCTGAAATTTACAACAGAAATAGCTGTGGTCGAAATAGGTATTGGAAGGGATCTATCACGCCACTTGGGAGCTGTCTGGAACAATAATAAAAAGGTCGAAAGGATACGCTTTTGCCTTCTCAGGATCTACAAGTGAGTAAGCAGAAATAAGCTGCGCCAGGGTGTGAATATCTTTTGGATTTTGTCTAAAAAAAAAAAGAAAGTTAGTGAACAGTTTATGAAACTGGAAAAAATAAACAAGCAAAATAACTTCCTTGTATCAAATAACAGCAATAAAATTGGCATTTTTGTATCTCCAGGTTTCAGAACTTACTTCCATAGCTGTTCTAGGTCACTAATTGCCTCTTTCTTCCGCCCATATTTGAGTTTGAAGTTTGCAGCTTCTCTTATCAAGGACAAATGAGCAGAAGATTTGGGCTACAGGTTCAATAAAAAAAGGAAGAAAAAATTTTAAGCTAGATATCTATCAAGTGCGTGAAGTTACTATTTTCCTTAGACCCTTAAGATGGACCTATCTACTAAATTCCTTAAAGTTTTATAGAATGCACTAAATAACAACAAAAATCTCACATTCAGGGAGGAAGGTAGACAAATTATACAAGTGATGACCACTTTTTCAATGTATGAATTTGAATCACAACCTACCTTGTTTTAGAATGTCCACAACTAGGAATATTTCCCCATAATCAAATCTTAAAGATATGTCACCACAGTTCTCAAACATTAACACAGAATTTCCTAGAACACTGATATCTCCCTACTGTCAACAGTGCCAACAGTATAAATGCCACCTGTGTGCATGTATATTTATAAGCTGGATACTGCCTATGCAGAGACTCATACTGGAAAACACAAAGACGTTCCTATTCTATGGAAACATGAGATACAATTATTTTTTCTTTTTTTAGAAGATTTTATTTTTTTATTTGACAGAGATAAAGAGCACAAAAAGGCAGAGCGGCAGGCAGAGGGAGAGGGAGAAGCAGGCTCCCTGCTGAGCAGGGTGCCCGATTCGGGGCTGGATCCCAGGACCCTGGGATCATGACCTGAGCCGAAGACAGATGCTTAACGAGTGAGCCACCCAGGAGCCCCATGAGATACAATTGCAAATATTTATGTTCCACCCCTTACTACCATCTACGACCTCTCTAGCCACTAAAGATGAGCACTCCCACATACGCTCATGTATTATTTTTTGAGATTATACACAAATACACATAACGAACCAGAAAGGACTTCAAAACCATAACTAAGCTTTTTTTTTTTTCATTCTGAAATAATTCTTATTTCTAGTAACTTTATTTGGATCTGGTATACTTAAAAAAAATTAATTTGACAGCCTAACAGTATCCCATTCTTTAAATATTACTCGGAATATTTCAATTCTCGTTACTTGAGTTCACTACTACAGCTTTTTATTTTTTATTTTTTTTAAAGATTTTATTTATTTATTTGACACAGAGAGAGAGATTACAAGTAGGCAGAGAGGCAGGCAGAGAGGCAGGGAGAGGAGGAAGCAGGCTCCCTGCTGAGCAGAGAGCCCGATGCGGGCCTCGATCCCAGGACGCTGAGATCATGACCTGAGCCGAAAGCAGAGGCTTTAACCCACTGAGCCACCCAGGCGCCCCAGCTTTTTATTTTTAGATAAAAACAAGCCCTCAAAACAATTTACTCCATTTACTTACCTGATGGTTTTGATACCACTGGATAGCTTGCGTGAAGACCTCAATGGCACTATCAATATCCTCCTCATGGCTGTACATAGTCACTAATGCAGATACCTACCCAACCAAAAGCATAAATTAATGAATAAAATTTTCCCTTCTCTCTCAGAATAAGCTTTTTGAAAATGAAAAAATTAGGAAAAAATAGCAAATAAAAGTTGTTAGGCTATCTGCCAGTACCAAATTCATCATAAAAATTACTATCTTTCTAGACCATAGTAAGAAGAAATACCATATACAACAGTTGTTCCTAAATACAAAGGTAGTTATCTGTAAGATATAACTTTCCTCTTAAACCAGTGCCAGCTCACAGTTTACTAGTTGCATAGCAAGGTAAGCATAACAGTTGAGAATAAGTGCTTAGAAAATTAGTTTATATAATAGAACACTGCTGGGACATCCACTGTGTGATCAGTGAGGAACACACCAGTGTGGCTAAACTCCCATGATAAGTTTTATCTGGCCTGAGCTACAAAAGGCCAGTGAAAAGCTTGCCTTAGTGTATTGGAGGGACACCATGGAAACCCACGTGGCTAGAGTAGAGTGAGAATAGGAAGAGCATGAGATGAGGACAGAAAGGAAACAGAAACAAGAAGCTGGATCTTTGAGGAAAAATCAATAAAACTGATGAACCTCTGGCTAAATTGATCAGAAAACAAAAAAGAAGACCTGAATAACAAGTAGCAGGAATGAGAGAGGGTCTTCAGATATTAAAGGGATAACCAGGAAATACCTGAACAACTTTTATGCCAGTAAGTTCCACAATGATGAAATGGACAAATTTCTTGAAAGGTAATAGAAGACCAGATATGAAATTTTAGAAATTTATATTTGATTCTAATATAGAATTGTAGTCTAGTCTTGAAAATATTAATCTTCAAAGGAGAAAGCCTTACCATACTACTATTATACATTTACTGAGTGCCAACTCTAAACCAGCTGGGTTAGAGGATACAGACATGAATAAAAGTCCCTGTTCAATAAATGTACACACCACCACGAACAACAGCATTAAGTCTCTACTTTGAAACAGATGCTTTCACAGCTATATTGGTGATCTGAATCTGTGATGACTGAATCATCACAGAACTAAAAACTAAATTTACCAGCTACTATCACTAAATTTTTTTAACTCAAAATGTCACACTGAAGACATGATAAACTAATTTAGGCTAAGAAATTCCCTATACAGGTCTTAGGCTATTTAAGGTTGGTTGGCTTTTAGTGATAATATAAGGCTTAAATAGTGCCTAGCATATTTGCCTAAATAATAAACCAATGCAAAGCAGAACACAAAATGACATTAAATGCAGACCAGATAAGTAACTTATTTGAACTTCTACGCCTACATTATGAATAGACAGAAATTAAATACAAATTAACATCAAACATACCAATAGATTATAAATCTGCTTTTTTGGTCTTATTTTAGTTACAAACTCACCATGCCTGGTTTATGCTTTAACTCTTCTATGCTTCTCAATATTAGACATGCTTTGGATATATTACCTTGAGAGATTAAAAACATCATCATTACCACACCGAAGAAAGCATATTATTGAAAACAACAACAAATTTAAGTCCTATTTTGTAGTATCTCCAAAAAAAAAAAAAAAAATTTTTGCAAAATTTGTAAAACCACATAGTTCACAACTACTTCAGAAATATTTCAACCATGTTTCCATTAAAATATTTTAATCATAAAAAATATTTTAATCATGATGAAATAATTATTAATACCTTGGGAAATTTTCAGCTGTGCCATGGTCAGCTTAATTTCAGCTGCATTTTCTGGATGCTGATCTGAAAACTCCTACAGTGTTTTTAGTTGGAGAAAAAAAAAATCAACAATTTACACAACTAACCACAAACAGTTCAATTATCACTTCTACACAGAACTTAAAATCCAATTTTAAAATATTAAAGTTCTGGTTTCAGGTCAAAATTTTAATTCTGGAAAAATTTTGATTCCCATTTTGTTTTAAAATTATGCTCTGAAAGTGTAATAATATCAAGTTCCAGGAAATCACTAATAGAGAAATAATAATTAAGATTACTACATAGTTTTGTTTGTTAAAATAAGATACTCAAATAGATGCTGCCTCCTTACTGAGGATCCCTGGCAGGCAACTCTGCCCTTCAGGATGGTCCTAATTTTCCCCTCAACTTTCCAGGGTACTGAACCCTCAGGAATTTCAAACATGTAATCTAACATTTGATTTAGGATGATAAAAAACCAAGTTAGTATCTCTGTAATTGCTTGAGGTTTTGGACTGGGACTCACTGGAAAATATATTATTGAAAAAAAGAGGTTAAGCGTATTCTGGCATCATATGCCTAAAACAAACCTTTACCTCATGCTAAATTGATCTTCAAATGAAAACCACTCTTCAGGTTTATGGTAAAAATTTACTAAAGCAAACTTTTAAAAAAAAATTTTTAAAGTAGGCTCCTGGCCTAGCGTGGAGCCCAACACGGTGCCAGAACTCACCACCCTGAGATCAAGACCTGAGCTGAGATCAAGAGTCCAACAACCGACTGAGCCACCCCAATGCCCCAAAATGCAAATGTACATAAAAACAAAGCTGTAGCTCAAAAATTAACTAAAGTGACAATCTGGAATTTGTCTAGTGGTATGTTACCTGAGTTTTCCCACTTTATTTAAAGTTTGCAGGCCATTATAATGAAAATGAAATAAGGACGCAACCACGTGATACCTCATTAAAAATTCAAGTAATTCCTGTACCTGAAGTAGCTCTATTGCTTTTGCGTGCTGCTTTTCACGGCAGAGCTGGGCAGCTTGGATTAATACAGGCAGGAGATGCTCAGGACTTTGGGACTGTAAACTGGCAGATATTTTGCGGCACTGTTCTGCCTAAAAAACAGTATTTTCCCCCCACAAAAATAAGCTGGTTAATGAAATTAAACATTAAGTGAATGACCAAAAAGAAAAGGATGGGGGTGGAAGGGGAAGGAACTCAGCTGAAAGACAATAGTGAAGAACTATCTAGGGTAAAAGAAGTGGTTTATAGTATCTATTCTCAATTTTTTCCTGTAAGAAAGGATTTCCATTTACTGAATTTAAGCTATGAGTTGCAAAAGCATTTAGGAAAGGACTAGTTCTTTGGGTGGAGGGGCAGAAGGAGAGAGAGAATCTTAAGCAGGCTCACCGCCCAGCTTAGAGCCCAACACCCAACAAGGACGTGGTCTCACAACCCTGAGATCATAACCTGAGCCGAAATCAAGAGTTGGACGTGTAACCCACTGGGCCATCCAGGTGCCCCAGAAAGGAATAGTTCTAAATACTAATTTGGATGCTTAAATTCCAGTGTTTTGTTTAAAAAAATTACAAGTAGCAGCCTTTGCTTAAAAGCAACAAAATGTACAGGTATAGAACCTGGCTCAGTTCTAAATAATAAAAATGTTACCGCCTCTCACTCTCCCACTGAAAACCTCTGCTATGGAAGAGTATGAAATCTTTAGAATTAATGCATATTAGAGTTAGAATTGACCTCCTTAGCATTTGTAACTTGAATAATTATGCACAAACTAAAATGAAAGATCTTAAACCTCTAATCGCAGTTGACATCTTTGATGGTTTCTACTTTAATTCAGAGAGAATTATCAGAAATAAGATGAGAACAGTATCTCATTTACAAATGTGAACAGTGTTCTCTTCCTCTTAAAAGGCAGCTGTAGACCTTTAAAGAATTGGGCAAATTACTCATTTAACAAAATCTATGAAATCTGACATTCTGAAAAATACACTGGTGTTAAGACAAAAAATATACACAGATTGGACTGTTATACCCTTATGCCTCATATGCCATACTCCCAAAGGTTTAGCCAGAAAGATGAGAGATTTGTTACTTACCTGGTTTGTATACATAGCAAGTAAAGCTTTGTTAAATTCTATAGCTTGCAGCTGTTTCTTAGAAAGCTTAAACTCTACTCCTTCTGCATTGGTTAATTTCACCTTCTTCTTGGAGTCAAAGACATTTTGGTCCTGACAAAGAAAAGTTCATTTGCCATTAACAACAATCTCAGACTTTAATCTTTTAGCACTTCAAGGTTTTATTCCTCTTCCATTTAGTTATTTTATTCACAAGAGAGCTTGGAAGATAATACATCTACCTGGTTAGGTTGTTTATACCCCTAAAATATTTGTCCTGGGTGCTTGGTTTTCTTTTGATTATCCTTCCATTCTTTTTTTTTTTTCATTTTTTTTAAATGATTTTATTTATTTATTTCACAGAGGGAGAGAGATCACAAGGAGACAGAGAGGCAGGCAGAGAGAGGGGGAAGCAGGCTCCCCGCTGAGCAGGGAGCCCGATGCAGGCGGGCCTCGATCCCAGGACCCTGAGATCATGACCTGAGCCGAAAGCAGAGGCCTTAACCCACTGAGCCACCCAGGCGCCCTATCCTTCCATTCTTAACTGCTGGTTTTGAGCTTTTTGAAGAAAAGTACTTATGGACAGAACAAATCTTACAGTGGAAATCAGGACTACAAAGATACAAAGAAAGCTGAAATCTACAGACTATGCCCTTCAGAATTTAGATGACAAATGAGGAAAGTAATTCCTTCCTCTTTGAAACAGTCATTATGTAAGCAAATCATTAAAATTCAGAAATAGATTCACACCTCTTTTGAAACCATTTTTAGCAAAAAAAATGCTAATGTAACGTATCTACTACTGTTTTTCTTTTCCTTAAGGCCCTTCTCACCTAGGCAGTAGCTCAAAGAAGCTCAAATCCCCAAACTTCTGTGTGCAGCAAACACAGTATTATCTGCCTTAAAAAAGTCCTGTTAAGAATTAATTACAGAATGTCACATAATTTTTTAGTAAGGAAGACAAATTACAAGCACCTTGAGAAGGACAAACTGAGCATCTGAATGTCTACTGTGTGTACAGTATTCCAGCTTTGTTAAATAATACATTCGCAAATAAGTGATAACCTATGTTTTTTAAACTAGGTCTTCTACTAGTTTGAAGACTAAACGGAAACAAAGAAGAAATCTAAAATAAATACCACTCTTTCTGAGCACGAAGCTTCAAACCACTGTAAAATTATTTTAATGCACAGCAAAAAACTTTCATATATATCAATTCTTTTTTTTTTTAAGATTTTTATTTACTTGAGAGAGAGTGGGAGAGAGAAAAAGCACAAACTGGGGAGAAGGACAGAGGGAGATGGAGAAGCAGACTCCCTGCTGAGCAGGGAGCCAAATGCGGAAATCAATCCCAGGACCCCAAGACCATGACCTGAGCCGAAGGCAGACACTTAACTGAGCACCCAGGTGCTCCACACATAAATCAATTCTTAAGAAACCAGATTTCTAGTTGGTCTCCTCTGTACTATTTTAATACTTCAATTCATCATGCATGCCACTGCCAGACTTCTCTTAAACTTTGCTATCATGGCACTTATTAAAAAATTTGATTATCAAGGCCTTCCATACCTTGGTACCATTCAATCTAAAATTAAAAAAAAATTTTAACTAGCATGCATGTATCCTCTTAACTTCTATTTTCTCACTTTCTTCCCATAAGTCATAAGTATTTCTCTGTATGTTCACTTGCTTATGCTATTATTTATCCTTCAAACTATAACCCTTTTTTTCAAGAGTCAGCTACAAATTTACCAGCTCAGAGAGCTTCTTTTGCCAATACTGCAGTTAAAAAGTCAAAAATTTAAACATGCACAATTTTTTTCAATACCAGAATGAGATTTTTAAATGCTATAATGATTAAGACTGAGTTTTGTATTTCTTTTGCATTATCTATTGAATTCAGCACTATTCTGAATAAAGTCTGTTGACTCAAGAAAGTTCGGTATATCCCTCTCCCTCTGTAATCCCTCTTGCTCTCATTCTCTCTCAATTACATATATTTTTTAAAGTCTTAAAAAAAAAAACCCAGAGGTGGGGTGCCTGGGTGGCTCAATCAGTTAAGCGGCTGCCTTTGGCTCAGGTCATGATCCCAGGGTCCTGGAATCAAGCCCCAAGTCAGGCTCCCTCCTCAGCAGAGCGTGCTTCTCCTTCTCCCGCTGCCTGCAGCTCTAGCTACTTGTGATCGCTATCTCTCTGTCAAATAAATAAAATCTTAAAAAAAAACAAAAAATGGAGGTGCCCAGGTGCCTCAGTCATTAAGCATCTATCTTCAGCTCAGGTCACGATCTCAGGGTCCCAGGATCAAGCCTCCCACTGGGTTCCCTGCTCAGCATCAAGTCTGATTTCTCCCTCTCCCTCTGTGATCTCCCTCTCACTCTCTCAAATAAATTTTTTTTTAAAGTATTTTTTAAAAAGCTTGGTATATAATTACAAGATTAAAATATCTAGTGTTTCACACACTCTCCTTCCCATAATTATGTCAGGTTAAAAGAATTCATCTGCACTGGCATTTCAAATAATTCATAAACACAGGCAAGTATATAATGCTGCTAAGATTCAAATGCCAGAATCAATTTTTGAAAACCTAAACCATGCCAAAGGCCTGCATCATCCTCTAATTACCACTCTCTCTAATGCTATTATCTCAGCTCTGGAGCCCTCCGAATTTCTGCTATTGGAGGACTTTGGAGTCAAGAGACTAGAATCTGAATCCAAGTTCTACCTCTGATAGGCTGTGACCTTATACAAATTACTTAACTCCTTTCAGCCTCAGATTATATTCCTACAAATTGGAGGCAAGTACTGCCACCTAAAAATATAATTGTGAAGATGTAATAAGATGGCACTTGAAAAATCAGTTTATCAAAAGAAATCAAATGTTAGCTTTCTTATTTTCTACTTACTTCAATTTCAAATCTGAAATGTTCTTCCATTAAAACAATGTTCTGAATGGTGATTAATTTTACTAGTACGGTACTCTTTAGGATTGTTTATATTCATACTTATAATATTTTATACGTGACTTTGAGGGTGGGCATGTGTCCCTTCCCCCAAAATAAAAACCACTGGAAAAAAAAATTATATACACAAAACTTGTACTCAGACTCACTAGATGAAAATGACACATAAACTATGCACGTGCTTAGTTTAAAACTCCAAACAATTTATTTTTCAATATATAGATTCTCCACATTATTATAAATTGGGAAAAGGGTAAGACAGTCCAGAGACTGTAACTGCAAAAAAGTTTTATTACCTGAATATAGCTTGCAGAATCATCAACATGAAAGTTAAACTGTGACTGTGATTTTGTTACAACCGGACTGTGTCATGGAAAAAAGAAGTTAGCCTAGGATGAAGCTGAAGTAATATGCTTTCAATGTAAAATATAAGTGTAAGAAAGCCATGGATATCCCATACCTTGTTAATAGTAATGATGTTGTTTGCAATCACAGCTAGCAATCCCACATCTGTTGGCCTGTGAACAATAGCAACAGTCAAAAAGAAACAAACCTCTAAAAGAGCCTTCATCCCCTATAAAAGGTACCTCTTTTTAATAACTTACTTTAGTTTTATTATCTGATTGTAAAGTTGCAATGCCTCCTCTGTACGACCCTGAAGCTGCAGAATATAGGCCATCTGCCCATGAATGATGGCCAGTTCTGCCTGTGGGTCTTCCTCAGTCCCATCCTAAGGAGAAAAAGAAACTTTTATCCCCCTGTAAATTCTCCAAATCTACCTCCATATTTACCAAGTATTCCAAACATTCAAAAGGTACACGATCTTAAAGAGAACATTTAATTTTCAGAAAACTTCCGTTAGAATCAGTTTGTTAAAATTTAGGAATTTGATAAAAGTGGTTCCAAAAGCATATTACTGTGTAAATAGGTGAGCACCACAAAACAATAAAAGATTGGTGAAAAGGCTAACAACTGTAAGGACTCTATAATAAAACTACTTCTTAACTGTCTTTAAGACAACTGGAAAAAAAAAAAAGACAACTGGAAATCAGGACTGTTGGATTATTTGTGGTTCATTAAGAAATATGCATGGGATTCCTATGAAAGGACCCATATTCAAAGATCTGAGCCTTACATCTAAAACAAGGGAATGAATTTATATTAATATAAATTTAAAATAAAATGTACATGGCATATAAAACTTCTGGTATTGTAACTGCCCAGCCGAAGACTCCATCAAATAATTGATCAAGAGGATTTTTACTGCGATTTATATTTAATAAATCACCACCTATTCCAACAAGTCAATAAATACTACAGTGAAGAACCCTATAAATTAATATTAGTCAGAAGTGTAAAATTTGGGTTTAGTAACAGTGGAATACTTACAGAATCTTCTGATAATGAACGGCGGCAAAGATCTATAGGAAAAAATGATTTTAAAATTAATATTGCAGGGTAACTCCCATTCCTTTCACCATTCTGAAGAGCAAGAATTAATTTCTTGGGCAGAAGATTTCAAGATAATTTTAGTAACAAGCAAATTTGGAATTTATTATTAGCATCAATATAAATAATAAACATTACATAAATACTATCAGTCCTTGACTATTCTAGCTCTCTAGCATTTTTCTTTCATTTGTAATCTCTAGGTTAAAAAAAATTTAAGGGCATTTAAAAAATATAAATGCAACAAATGTTCACTGCAAAAAATCAATGACAAAAAAGTAGTAAACACAATAATCCCACCACCAAGAGACAACCACTATTAGTATTTTCATTACTATTTTTAAATGCACAGCTGCTTTTAAAATGAAAGTGTGATATTCTATATACTATTTTGAAACCTCCCTTTCCCATTTAATATATTATAGACATCTTTATATTATAATAAATATAGATCTACATTATTATTTTTCTAAATCAAGGCTTTTTAAAAAGATTTTTTAAATTTATTTATTTTAGAGAGGGAGAGAGGGAGTGACAGAGGGAGGCAGGGGAGAAGCAGACGCCCTCCTGGGCGTGGAGCCTGATGTGGGGTTAGATCCCAGGACCCATGAGATCATGACCAGAGCCCAAACCCAGAGTAGGACCCTTAATGGACTGAACCACCCAGTGCCCCTAAACCTACATTTTTATTTTAAATGACTGCAGGGTAATCTATTCTGTGGTCATGGTAAAACTTAGCCAACCATCTTAGAGGACAAAAACTCATGATGTTTCTAATTTTTTTCTTATGACCATCCCTTCAATTAGCACTCATAAAAATACATATATGAATTTATGTAATTGTTTCTTTAGAATAAACTTCATTTATCTAATTATTGTTAATTATTAAGTAATCTAATTATTTCCTTAAAATGAAATCCTTGGATCAAAGGGTATGCAAATTTTAAGATCTGCCACACATCACCAAATTGCCCACTGCAAAGTCAGTATTACTTTAATACTCAAAAGTTCCATGTATAGGGCGCCTGGGTGGCTCAGTGGGTTAAAACCTCTGCTTTCGGCTCAGGTCATGATCTCAGCGTCCTGGGATCGAGGCCCGCATCGGGTTCTCTGCTCAGCAGGGAGCCTGCTTCCTCCTCTCCCTGTCTCTCTGCCTGCCTCTCTGCCTACTTGCAATCTCTCTCTCTGTGTCAAATAAATAAATAAAATCTTAAAAAAAAAAATAAATAAAATAAGTTCCATGTATAAGAATGTCCTTTTCCCACACCACTGTCAACACTGGGTATAATCAAGAAATTATAATTCTTTTTTTTTTATTTTTTTTTATTTTTTATTTTTTTTTTTTTAAAGATTTTATTTATTCATTTGACACAGAGAGAGAGAGATCACAAGTAGACAGAGAGGTAGGCAGAGAGACAGGAAGAGGAGGAAGCAGGCTCCCCGCTGAGCAGAGAGCCCGATGCGGGCCTCGATCCCAGGACGCTGAGATCATGACCTGAGCCGAAAGCAGAGGCTTTAACCCACTGAGCCACCCAGGCGCCCAAGAAATTATAATTCTTAAACATACTTTTCTTCTCATGATGCTCCAACTTCTGCTTTTATTTTAACCTTCAATATTTAAAATTGACCCTACTTCACCTTTTTTTCCTCCCCACCACCACTGCAGTCCCTACATCACTTTTATAGCTTCCACGGAAATATGTATGCAAAAGAAAAGTCAACATGTTTCTGGAGCTGAAATCAAACATAAGCTAATAAGACTATTTTTTTTCTTTCTTTTTTTTTTTTTAAAGATTATTTATTTATTTATTTGACAGAGAGAGAGAGATCACAAGTAGGCAGAGAGGCAGGCAGAGAGAGAGGAGTAAGCAGGCTCCCCGCCGAGCAGGGAGCCCGATGTGGGCCTCGATCCCAGGACCCTGAGATCATGACCTGAGCTGAAGGCAGAGGCTTTAACCCACTGAGCCACCCAGGCGCCCTATTTTTTTTTTCTTAATTAAAAGCTTTAAAGCATGTAAATGTTGTATATGAAAACATACAAAGTGGAGTTAAACTGTGCTTGAATACTGTTACCAATATAAATGCAGTGTATGTGTATGCATGCACATACACATATATGCATACCGATTATCACTGTACTTGAATGCCAGTTTAAGAATGAAAACCAGTATTTACTAGATGCTTATGTTATATAGGCCAGGTACTATTAGAAATGCTTGACATTAACTCAATTTACATTTAATATTCATAGTAACTTATTAAAAACCTCCTCAAAAATAAGGTCTGGTATGGATGAAAATGGATTAAGTACTCTGGCTTAGGGATTAGACACAAATAGCGGAGATATGCTAATATGCCAAGAGAAAGGTTAGATGAACTTGGAGAAATTCCCGCTGCATCAACAGTTTCCAGTTTTAAATCTCACAAAAATCACATGCAGGGCGCCTGGGTGGCTCAGTGGGTTAAAGCCTCTGCTTTTGGCTCAGGTCATGATCTCAGGGTCCTGGGATCGAGGCCCATATCGGGCTCTCTGCTCGGCAGGGAGCTTGCTTCCTCCTCTCTCTCTGCCTACTTGTGATCTCTCTCTCTTCTGTGTCAAATAAAGAAATAAAATCTTTAAAAAAAAAAATCACATGCAATGAAATGTTTTAAGTTATATGCATATTACAATTACACATAATTTTAATAAACTTCCAACCTTCAGCTTTTTGTAGGATTTTCATTGCTTGGCTCAGCTGGCCTTGTCCTATCAGAGCACATGCGGCATTGTAGCATAGTTCGTGTGTGCCTTCTTGGAGGCCCAAGTTCTCCTGTCATGGAACAAAATACCAGTCAAACACTAGACAGGAATACTGTTTCATAGCTGTGTGGGTAACAGGGATACTCACTGGAACCACTTTTTCCCAATTGCTTTGAGCTGCAACAACTGCTGAAAGGTTTGTTTTCCTCTCTTCATCATAGTCATCTTGCGAATTTCGAACAAGATCTCTATACACCACTAAGCATTCATCATAGCGCTCTAACCGGTATAACTAGGGAGACAAATACCCAGTAAAAGATCAGAGGGGGAGACAAATGTAGTATTATGTCTCAAATATCATACAAACCCTTTTTTGAATCACTAAGTAGGAAACCTTATTCAACATGATATGGGCAGTCAACAGTTTTTCCTTTACAATTTTTCAATTAGTTCTGGGTGCCACTAACACTTCCAAAATGGGCGCCTGGGTGGCTCAGTGGGTTAAAGCCTCTGCCTTCAGCTCAGGTCATGATCTC
>LNAC01000141.1:741775-791427 GCA_002007465.1 Ailurus styani | reverse complement strand
ACTTGTGATCTCTCTCTCTCTCTGTCAAATAAATAAATAAAATGTCTAAAAAAAAAAAAAAACACTTCCAAAAACTTGCAATGAATGAATCTCTACTATACTGAGACCTGCAGTCATGATTCAGATAGAAGTCATTGTATTTATCTGCTTCCTGAGGTTAGGAAAGTGCCTAAGTGGGTTGTGAAAGAAAAGCTTTCCAAAGAAATCACCTGGCTACCTAAATCTGACTTACAATGAAAAAATTTTCGGGCGCCTGGGTGGCTCAGTGGGTTAAAGCCTCTGCCTTCGGCTCAGGTCATGATCCCAGGGTCCCGGGATAGAAGCCCGCATCGGGCTCTCCGCTCAGCAGGGAGCCTGCTTTCACCTCTCTCTCTGCCTGCCTCTGCCTACTTATAATCTCTCCCTCTGTGTCAAATAAATAAAATCTTTAAAAAAAAAAAGAAAAAAGAAAAAATTTTCACACCCACAAAATGATTGTTAAGCCCCAGTGAACAGGAACAAAATTAGATGTTAACAAAAGGACTTAATATTTCTTAGGAGTTCAATATATTTAATCTTCATTTCCTTTTCCCAGAAACCAGCTAGGATAGGGTTAATATCAAGTACACAAAACATAATTCTTGCTTATTTCATTCAAGTTGTTCTTAAAGGGCAATAACAACTGCCATTCTGGATAAATTAAGTCAACTATATATGACAGAGACTCATGCCCTTTATCAAAGTCAGAATGTTAGAATTTATCCTAAATTTGCCCAGCTTACTTTAGAAGTTCATTATAAACCTACAATCCATGAATTTGTCCGTATCTTTCTCCAATCTGTATGTATTATTAAACTTTTACTATCTCTTGGGGGACAATACATTTATATTTTTTTAAGATTTTTTAATTATTTATTTATTTGACAGAGAGAGAGAGAGAGAGATTACAAGTAGGCAGAGAGGCAGGCAGAGAGAGGAGGAAGCAGGCTCCCTGCGGAGCAGGGAGCCCAATTCGGGGCTCAATCTCAGGACCCTGAGATCATGACCTGAGCCGAAGGCAGAGGCTTAACCCACTGAGCCACCCAGGTGCCTCTGGGGACAATACATTTATTACATTATTTGCCCTTACTGACATTTTTAAAAATCTTTTTTTTTTTTTTAAGATTTTATTTATTTATTTGACACAGAGAGAGGGATTACAAGTAGGCAGAGAGGCAGGCAGAGGAGAGGAGAGAGGAGGAAGCAGGCTCCCTGCCGAGCAGAGAACCCGATGCGGGCCTCCATCCCAGGACACTGGGATCATGACCTGAGCCGAAGGCAGAGGCTTTAACCCACTGAGCCACCCAGGCGCCCTTAAAAATCTTTAAGAGTGTTTAGTTAGTTCTCCTAAAACATTTCTGTCCTCTTATCATTAACAGCTCTATTTTTACATTAGGCTTAATTAAATATCTCAAACCCTTTCAGAATAACATAGTTTTAGGGAATTCATAAACTAGTTAAATTCATCCAAGTTCTTATCTATCATGATTTACTTTATTTTAACCTTAAAACAAAATGTGTTAAAAACTAGAAAGAAATACAATTTCAAAACTGTGTAAGTATATCTCACTGGTCTTCATCTTTCCAACTAAAAAGTCAAAATTTCATAGGATAGTTTTTAATTCTAATTTTCTAATTACCCTGAAGAAATAATTTATTCATAGATTATATATGCAACTGTTTGTGTGAAGATCAAGAGGAGGGAATATGTTCAAACCTCAAGAATTGGTTTGGTGGCAAGTTTTGTGGAGCATCGGGATGGGCTGGGTTCCTCATCCCTGCTCCTCACTACAGGTACAGTCATGCCCACTCAGGATGATTGTCAACATGTATTTTAAAGCAGTAATTACCACTTGTCCATAAAGCTCCTTTAATTTGTCTGTCTGCTGATTGGCGCCTTCTATTGTCTTCAAGGCATTCTCAATTCTGTTCAGCCTGTACTCACAATATGCCTTCTCAAAGGAAAGAGAGTTACTGAAAAAGAAAAAAACAAAACAAAACAGTATCTGATCATTAGCTAACACTGCAAAAAATCCACTATACGCCAGATACTGCTGTAAGCAACTGATCTATAATAAGTCATTTACTCTCCATTAACAATAGATGAGGAAACTGACAAAGTTTAGTAACATGCCTGAAAATCAGTTCTCAAGTGGCAGAAAATACTACATCCATTTCCTTTGCCTCTCTTGCTTTCACAGATAGTAATAATTCTAAAATTATTGGACCTTTGAAACAAACGTTTAAGAAGGAAATCATGAATCAGCTAAATAACTAATTGTCTTAGATAAAAAACAAATCTGAACACTATTTTATTTTTTTCAAGATTTTTTTTCCAGTAATCTTCACACCCAACATGGGACTCAAACACAACCCTGATATCAAGCATCATGTGCTCCATCAACTGAGCCAGCCAGGCGTCCCTGAATACTATTTTAAATGGGTTATTACAGAAGTTTCTTAGCTCAACTAATCAAATAAGCCATATAAAGCTGCTTTAAATGTGTTCAAAAAGCAAATGAATGGCAAAGAAAAGGTAACTAAAATCTTAAAAAAAAACATAGTACTTGTTACCAAACAACTGATAAACACGCAGTAAAAACATTGCCTATCTACAATGACAACTCATCTACATTAATATGACACTTGAAACTCATTTTGGAGTTTCATTTATTTTTATTTTTTATTTTAAAGATTTTTTATTTATTTGACAGAGACAGACACAGCAAGAGAGCAAACACAAGTAGGGGGAGTGGGAGAGGAAGAAACAGGCTTCCCACCAAGCAGGGAACTCTGGGATCATGATACCCCTGAGCTGAAGGCAGATGCTTAATGACTGAGCCACCCACAAGTGACTCTTTCACTGTTTCTCCACATAGTGTTTGTTTTTGCAAATACAGGAAAACATGCATATAAATTCTTATATCCTCCTTATAGAAAAAGTATATCATATAGTTGTTGACCTTTGAACATGGGTTTGAATTGCATTGATCCACCAATTTGTGGACTTTTTCTCAATAAATATAGTATAGCACCTTAGATGTATTTTGTCTTCCTTGTGACTTTAATATCATTTTCTTTCCTCAAGCTTACTTTATTCTAAAAATACAGTATATAAGACACATAACATAAAAATACGTGTTAATCAACTGTTTATGCCATCTGTTAGGCCGCCAGTCAATAGTAGGCTATCAGTACAGTTTTTGAGGAGTCTAAAGTTATACACAGATTTTCGACTGTGCGGAGGGTTGGTACTCCTAACCCCTGAGTTGTTCTAGGGTCAACTGTACATTTTTTAACTTTATAAGCTAGTTTTCTTTTTTTTTTTTTAAGATTTTATTTATTTATTTGACAGAAAGAGACACAAGCAGGGGTAGTGGGAGAGGAAGAAGCAGGCTTCCCGGCAAGCAGGGAGCCCAATGTGGGGCTCAATCCCAGGACCCTGGGATCTGACCTGAGCCTAACGCAGATGCTTAACAACTGGGACACCCAGGTGCCCCAAGCCAGTATTTCGTTAAAGAGTAAGTATGCTGCAAAAAACTTTATTTCAATAAACATTTCTTTTGGGGATAGGCATAACTGTAAAGAAAAATCAAATTACAGTAAAAATTTAGAATATAAATTCACATTTCATAAAGCGATAAATGAAATAAATGAAAAAGATTAATAACAACAACAAATGCTAGATATTCTAAAGACTGCTAAAAAAACACTGACACCGAATAGTCTTGACCTAAAATCATACTCACCTCAACAATTCTCAGAGGTAAGCACAGAGGTCAGGTTAAGACTGCCATACCAGGGGCACCTGGGTGGCTCTGTGGGTTAAGCCTCTGCCTTAGGCTCATGATCTTGGGGTACTGGGATCGAGCCCCGCATCAGGCTCTCTGCTCATCGGGGAGCCTGCTTCCCTCTCTCTCTGCCTGCCTCTCTGCCTACTTGTGATCTCTCTGTCAAATAAATAAATAAAATCTTTAAAGAAAAAAAAAAAGACTGCCATACCATTCTAAAGGCCTCTACTTATACATCCCTACCCTACATGTTCCACCGTCTCTGCCTTTTTTTTTCTTTAATTAAACTTCTGAGTTTTCCTTATGTCCTCCAAGAATTCATTACAGTTATGACTCATATCCTTCAGCAGTGTACCTGCTTCTTTGTGGTTCAAAGGGAAGACAGAGGTAAAGAAAAAGGCTCCCTAAGGCAGAAAAGAACAAAGATACTATTGCTCCTCCCAGTTTTAGAAATACTATTGACAAACGAAAAAGAAGGAAGGTCAAAAATCACTGAATAGTGAGAGAGAAAAAAAAAACTACCATGGAAATGGTTATAGCTATGGTAACCATATTTCTAACAACTGCACAAACAACTAACTGAATCACTTACTTGGCTAACACTTTAGTGTGAGTATTGATGACATTCAAGGCTTCCTTGAAACTTCCATTTTGGATAAGGCATACCACTTTACAGTGTAGAGCAGTTACATCATCCTTGTTGATCTGCAGTACTAAAGAACAATTTTAGAAAAACAATTTTAAAATCCATTCCCTTCTCACATTTTTACTAAATTTTCCCACCCCCTGCCTCAAGAAGCTACATTTTCAATTTTATTGCAGCAACAATTAGTTGAAACATTAAAAAAAAAAATGACTGATCTTCATTTTTAAGTTAAGAAGTGGCAAAAGGACACTTCTAGTTTAGTAAGATTTCCAATGAGGTAGATTCCCAAGATGCATGCAGCAAAAAGAAATTTTTAATAATGAAATAAAGAAGAAAAAAGCTATTTTCTCCAGCTTTTTCACCTTAGGACACATGCTACATCCTATATATTTCACCAAGTGAGAGAAAGTTCACCAAGAAAGAAAAAAGGTCATGTAGAATTTGGAAGCAAATGACTTAGGTTTGAGTACAAGCTTGTCTTGCAAATCATTTCACTGCCAAGTATCGGTTTTCTGATCTACAAAACGAGTATGAAAGTTATTAAGAAGATTAAATGAGAATACTTTAGAAAAACCTATAAGTTGTAAAGTATACAAATGCAGCTTATTTTGCTGGCAGTACTTCCAAAACCATCAAAATCTCCCTTTTCACCTAAGATGACGGACCAAAAGAGGACAAGGAAAGACTCCAGTGGCAAAGTTCCAGAGCTAAACAGCTGTTCAGTGTCAAAATGACCACAATCACCCTCCTTCCCCGGGCAACAATAGAAACCCAAGTCTGTGTAAGAATCATATAGACTTTTACCAATTAAGAAAACACGTATCGATAAAGAAACTGGGGGGAAAAAACGTGCTGGTTAAATAATTCCTGCAAAATACTACACAGCTACTGAACAGTACTGGTTGCAGGTTTAGCCAAAGGCTAAAGTTAATTTAATTCAAAACAAGTTTAGGGATCAAATTAACTCTAATCAGTAGCTATTTTCCTTAATGTCTGAAATCACCCAAAGTGCACTGTGGCACAATCACTTCTTTATACATTAACAACAGGATATTGAAAATTATACAATCCTGTATGCTACTGACATACTTTGTATGTTAACTGCTTTAAAGAGCCAAACCCTGTCTTGGTAATCACTTTTTCACATCTACCAAATATAGGCTGCATCTTCAGTAAAGAATAATTTACCATGACAGACAGCATTAAAAATCATGGCCCTGTTGCAATTACACAATAAAGGATAAATGAATATAATGAGTAAATCTCACACCAAAGGCAGCTGACTCAAGATTATCAGTTACGGGGCGCCTGGGTGGCTCAGTGGGTTAAAGCCTCTGCTTTCGGCTCAGGTCGTGATCTCAGGGTCCTCGGATCGAGGCCCGCATCGGGCTCCATGCTCAGCGGGGAGCCTGCTTCCTCCTCTCTCTCTGCCTGCCTCTCTGCCAACTTGTGATCTGATCTCTCTCTCTGTCAAATAAATAAATAAAATCTTTTAAAAAAAAACACATTATCAGTTACGGGGTAAAAAAAAAACACAAACAAACAAACAAACAAAAACACCCCAAACCGAAAACAAAAAAACAGGCCAAACTTTTCTTCCGACGTTATTTCAAATGTTAGTGCTGTCACACACACATTCTCTGATCTAATGACACTGGAGAGAGATTTTATCTATGAGAGTGACAGGCCCAGCATCCACATGCAGCCCTTTTCCCTCTCCCCTGAATCTGTACAGCTTCCACCTTGTCAGCACCAGCTCAAAACTACGTGTCCCTAGCAGATTCCTCCCTCCGCTGCGGCCCTAGAGAAAAAGCTCCCTCAGCAATACTGTCTTGATCATTCCTCTGAAAGGATGGAGAAAAGATGGTGATGTGAGATATCAGCGAATTAAGGAATAAAAAAGGAGGAGTCGAATAAGAAAACAGTTTCAAAGAGGCGCGTGGAGTTGCGATGTCTTTAAATTCCACCCTCGCTACCCCGCGGTGGGTAAAGAGGGAAGTACACGTGGCTCCAAGCAACGCAGGACCCGGGGTTGATGAGGTGGAGCTGAGGGGCTGCAACCCACACCCGCTGGGCGTTCGGGCCCCCACGCCGCCGCCGCCGGCGGCGGGATCTCGGATCCCCGCGTCTACTCGGAGGTGGTCTCGCGCGCCGGAAGGAGGCAGCGTCCTCCCTGCGGCCTGGGCCCGCCCCAGGGCCCGCCCCGACACTTACTCTTATTGACGGTCTTAAGAGCGCGCGTGAAGTCACCGTTCTGGCCATAACGGTTCACTTCACTCCAGAGCGCAGGCACCGAAACTCCCCCGCCGCCGCCACTCGCCATCTTGGAAGAGACACGGAGAGGGGCGGGGCGACCTCTGCCCCGGAAGAGGATCTCGGAGGCGGCCAGGAAGAGGAGGAAGCCGGTAGTTGCTAAGCGTCTTGGAGTCGGAAGGGCCTTTATCTCTGAGTCAGTGTTGGAGATGATAATCTTAGCCGTCTACGCTAGAAATTTGCGTGGGTAGAAAGAATCGATACACCTGAATCTGGTCTGAAAGAACGAGGTGTCGGACCCCGGGAGGGGGTTGAAAAGGGGTTTACCAGACAGTTTCGGCTCAAAGCAGCCTGCGTTTCTGGGGCCACCGCTACCGGCGAAGCAGCACCCTCGTCCCACGAGGCGGAGCTGAATGACGATCAAGGGAAGGCAATAAGAGGTCTATAGGGTGGTAAAGTACTAACTAGAAACCTTAGGGAGTCCTTTGAAGGAGAGTGGGGAGAGAGACGGCTTCTCTTTGCTGCTGGAGAATACTTCATAGAGGAATTGTATTTGAAAAGTGATTTAGGAAAACCTGGGGTTGGGTCTGAGTAAAATTCTAGCAGAGAAGCGAATATGAGGAAAGGCACAGAAGAAAAAAAGAACCAAGAAGCGTAAAGCACGGTTGATGAAACCCTCTTGGCTGCGCTGTGAGCTCCAGTTCAGGAACAGTAGGCAGTAAGGCCAACGGATAATGTGTAAGGGGTGAGAATGACCAGGCTCAGTTCCTGGCTCTGCGACTCTTGTTTTGCAAGTTATTTATCAGAGTCGCAGTTTTCCCGACTGTAAAATAGGGAAAATATTATTATTGTTCTGGGGATAACATATACTTCATGCATCCTAGCATTTACTGGCACTCAATACAAAGACATGGGAGGTTTAGGGTTTTTGTAAGAGCTTAAATATCAAGATATGTTTGAGTGTCAGAACCGAGTACCTGTTGTGTGCTCTTATAAAAGACAGGACATCATTGGGCGCCTGGTGGCTCAATGGGTTAAGCCGCTGCCTTTGGCTCAGGTCATGATCCCAGGGTCCTGGAATCAAATCCCACATCAGGCTCCCTGTTCGGTGGAGAGCCTGCTTCTCCCTCTCCCTCTGCCTGTCGCACTGCCTACTTGTGCTCTCTCTGTGTCAAATAAATAAATAAAATCTTAAAAAAAAAAAAAAGGACATCTTATCGAATGCCTCTGCAAACCCAAATATTGTCAAAATCCTACTAACTCCTGCCACTTCCTGTCTCTTTCCTAACATCCTATTCTTTTTATCCCTCAGTGTTTCTGTACCTGGATCCAGATTTTAAAAAGTTGCTTCTTTGACCTTGCATACTAGGCAAGGTTCCCCATTACTCTCTAATATAGCTCTGCACTTCTGAGCACTCATCATTTGATGCCTCTCTCTCTTTTTTTTTTTTTTAAAGATTTTATTTATTCATTTGACACAGAGAGAGAGATCAGATCACAAGTAGGCAGAGAGGCAGAGAGAGAGGAGGAAACAGGCTTCCTGCTGAGCAGAGAGCCCGACGCGGGCCTCGATCCCAGGACCCTGAGATCATGACCCGAGCCGAAAGCAGAGGCTTTAACCCACTGAGCCACCCAGGCGCCCATTGATGCCTCTCTCTTTATATGGACTATCATTTCCCTGAGGCCAGGGACCATATTACCCTTACTTACCACGGTATCTGTAGGATCTAGCACACTGCCTGGCACAGAGTTAGTATTCACCTTTTTAACATGAGTTTTTGCTTATTTCTTCCCTAGTCTGTGTTCCTTCAGGGTAGAAGATATGTCCCAGCTCATAGTTATGTCCTGTGGTGCCTGGTACATTTCATGTCTGATCAATATAGTATAATGTAAAAACAGCACTACTGGTGTAGTGAACTCTAGCTCGGGAGAATATAATCTCTGTGAATTAGTAAAAATCATGGAAAGAGTTGCGGACTTTCGTGGGCTGTGGAACTGGCACAGATTTTAAGCTAATTATGCCTAGATTTCAGGAGGGCAAGGGAGTTCTAGATGACATCTGATATACCCAAAATTTTGTGTGAATTTTTCTGAGGAACGGTTTTGTTGTCATTGGATTCTCCAAAGGTATTTTTATGCAACAGCTCCACCCCACCCGAGGAATCACAGCCTTAGTGGTGATTCTGTTAACTTCTCAGAAGATTGACTCTATAAAAGAATTTAGTTTTAGTTTCTGCATCAGTCTTGACCCCATACTCTATGTAGCTTCCAAAAATTCCTCAGAATTCCGGTATGGATTCCTATGGTTTTATTGCTTATGTCATTTTCATCAGGTTTTGTTGCAAACGGGATATAAGTATATGGATTTTATCTGCTTTTTTAAAAATCTGCCATTTTTGAGACGAGTCTTCCAGAGTGGTCTTTTAAAGAATTTATCTGGGGCACCTGGGTGGCTCAGTCGTTGACCGTCTGCCTTCGGCTCAGGTCATGATCCCAGGGTCGTGGGATTGAGCCCTGCATCAGGCTCTCTGCTCCTCGGAAAGCCTGCTTCTCCCTCTCCCACTCCCCCTGCTTGTGCTTCCTCTCTAGCTGTGTCTCTGTCAAATAAATAAAATCTTTAAAAAAAAAAATTTATCTGATGCCACTCTACTACCCTCAAGATGAAATCCAAAAGCCTATCATGTAACGCCCTTTATGGTTTGGCCTCTACTTTTATCTCCCTGACCCACATACGTCTTTGTTACTCACTCCCTACTCCCCTTGCATGTTATACTCCTCTGACATTTAGTTGTGTGGTTCCTTGTTGCTATACCTATGGCAATTTGCACGTTTATTCATTCAACAAATATTTACTAAATACTTTGTATGTGTTGGTGTCTGGCATATACTGGTTGCTAGGGATACAATTAAAAAGATAAGGGTGCCTGGGTGGCTCAGTGGGTTAAAGCCGCTGCCTTCGGCTCAGGTCATGATCCCAGGGTCCTGGGATCGAGGCCCACATTGGGCTCTCTGCTCAGCAGGGAGCCTGCTTCCTCCTCTCTCCTCTCTCTGCCTACTTGTAATCTCTCTCTCTGTGTCAAGTGAATAAATAAAATCTTTAAAAAAAAAAAAAAGATAAGACAACTCAGTATACTCATGGAATATATTTTGTAATTGGGATAGGCAGGCAATAAATAAATATATACTATGTTCAGTGGTAAATTCAATGAAAACTAAGGTAAGAGGGATTGAGAATGGAGTGCAAAGAGTACATTCATTCACAATGTATATTTGTTCTTTAAATTCTTCCTCCCTTGTGTACTCAGAATCCCTGATCATTTACTCCATATTAAGACAATGTAGTGTTTTGAAATTATCTGTCCCTGGAAGACTCCAAGATTCATTGAGGGCAGAAATTGGATCTTGTTCATTGCTGCATCCCTGGGATCTTGCACATAACCAGTACTCAAAACCTTATTTTTTACACCAGTGGATTTAGCCATTTGTGATTTCTGAGAAGCTTCCATGTATAGTATCTTGTCATTTTATCCACTCTGTGAAGCAGGCAGAAAAAATATTTAGTTGTACCTTACAAATGAGAACTTAAGCTCACAGTAATGTACCCAATGAAATCTTTTCACTTCCACTCTACCGCTATTCTCACTGTACCACAATGCTAGATGAACTTCATGCCAAGTATTTTGAGGTCGTGGGGATGGTGCAAAAAGCACCATTAAAACATTTTCACTCTGGGGCGCCTGGGTGGCTCAGTGGGTTAAAGCCTCTGCTTTCCGCTCAGGTCATGATCTCAGCGTCCTGGGATCCAGGCCTGCATAGGGCTCTCTGCTCAGCAGGGAGCCTGCCTCCTCCTCTCCTTGTCTCTCTGCCTGCCTCTCTGCCTACTTGTAATCTCTCTGTGTCAAATAAATAAATAAATAATCTTTAAAAAAAAAAAAATTTCACTCTGGCTTTCCAAGAACTGCTGGGCTGAAGATGAACTGTGGATAAGCCACATTATGCGGATTTTCTGTCCTTTTTTCCTGTTTAGAAATGAAATCGGGGCGCCTGGGTGACTCAGTGGGTTAAGCCTCTGCCTTCGGCTCAGGTCATGATCTCTGGGTCCTGGGATTGAGCCCCGAGTCAGGTTCTCTGCTTGGCAGGGAGCCTGTTTCCCCCTCTCCCTCTGCCTGCCTCTCTGCCTACTTGTGATCTCTCTGTCAAATAAATAAATAAAATCTTAAAAAAAAATGAAATCAGCTGAAAGGAATATTAAATTCAAGGTGATTTTCATGGTAAACCAGTTCCACTCATACCATCTTCTGCAGTCTGCCAAAGGGGATGTTACATAATGTATTCATGTGTCAGGATATACTTTACATATGTTGACTCATTTAATTCTCATAACAATATGAGGGAGGGAGTATTAGTAGACTCATTTTACACTTGAAGTAGAGACATAAAAGAAAGTAATTTACTTAAGGTCACACATTCTTTATCTGGACTGCAATAGCACCCTAACCAATCTCCTTGCTTATCCACACAATAGCCAGAGAACTTTAAAAACATGTTAAATATGTCACGTCATGCCCCTACTCAAAACTTTCCAGTGGTTTTTCCTTTCATGCCTCTGTGTGGCCTATAGGTCCCAAGTGATCTAGCCTTTGCTTACATCATCTTCTATTATTTTTTTATTATTAAAGATTTTATTTATTTGACAGAGAGAGATACAGCGAGAAAGAGGGAACACCAACAGGGGGAGTGGGAGAGGGAGAAGCAGGCTTTCCCGCAGAACAGGGAGCCTGATGCGGGACTTGATCCCAAGATCCTGGGATCATGACCTGAGTCGAAGGCAGATGCTTAACAACTGAGCCACCCAGGCACCCCCATCTTCCATTCTCACCTATGCACACCAGAGCTCCAGCAATAGTGGCGTGTTTGCAGGTCCTCAAAAAGGCAGAGCTGTTTTACTTCCTGCACCCAGTCTGGGTACTTCCCCACATTTTTGCATGGCTTGCTCTTTTACATCATTGCTCTGCTCTTTGCAAAAACCTTCCTTTTATCCCCAGCACTGTCCTATTCTTCATATGCACTTATACTTCCCTAACTCTACCTAAGACATCTTTTATGGTTTGCTAGCCCCAATAAGACTTTTGTGACAGTAGGTGCCTTGTTTCTGTTCAGTGCTACTTTCCTAGGGCCTAGAATAAAACCAGCTAAAGCATGTTATTTCGTGAATAGGTGAATGAATAAAGCTTCATACAACTTATCTTTGTCTTTTATTTGGCTACAGTGTTTACATCTCAGGAGACTTTAAAGAACAGCAATTGTAAGCATGCCTTTATGATACAAAGTACAGTATTGTATTACCTGGGACAAATTTTTCTTCATCTTTTTATGTTCACCCACAAGCCCAAAGAAAGTATAATCACCCACAGATGGCAAACCAGGTAGGTTTGCATAATTTAATCTAACAGTTAAAATACTTTCAAACAAGTATTTTCTCTAGTATTAATGAAACCACCCTACTGAGAATATACATACCCTAAAAAACTAATCGTGAAATTGATAATGATCATTGAAATGGTCAGTCCTATCTACTAGTCTAAATCAGTGTTTGAAATTTCTCATGTACTGTACCAAAGCAGGTGGAATTTTTGCAGGTAGAGACAGAAAAGCTAAAATTGCAGCCAGTGACTATTTAGAGGCCACAAAACCAAAGTTTAAAAGATGTTAAAATCATAGCTCTTTAATTGTTCTTGTGAACTAACATAAGAGAATGAAGCAGTACATAATTTCTACAGTTCTACCATCTCTAGCATCTCGCCAGGCATAGCACATCAAAGCAAAAGGCAATGTGAAGAAATAAAGTTTAAGATTATATTTTCTCCTCTCTTGCAGCTTCCGATCCATCAAAGAAAAAGGGATTGGGGAAGGTTTCGTGGGGAGTGAAGATGAAGCTCAAGTAACAGATTTTAATGACAATAGATTTTAAAGTTCATTCTAAAAACTAAAAAGTACATTGAATAAAGATGTGGTACATTGAATAAAGTGCAATGGAGTGTTACTCAGCCACCAAAAAGGATGAATTCTTGCCATTTGCAATGACATGGAGCTAGAGTATATCATGCTAACCAAAATCAGAGGACAAATAGTGTATGAATTCACTCATGTGGGATTTAAGAAACAAAACAGATGAACATATGGGGGGGGGTGAGAAGAGGGGGAAAAAAACCCTAAAAGACTCTTAATGATAGAGAAAAAACTGAGGGTTGATGGAGGGATGTGGGTTGGGGATGGGCTAGATGGGTGATGGGTATTACGGAGAGCACTTATGATGTCCACTGGGTGTTGTATTTAAGTAATGAATCACTGAATTCTGCTTCTGAAACCAATATTGCACTGTATGTGAACTAGAATTTAAAAACTAAAAATTAAGAAAAAAGAATTAAAAGTACAGGTAATTAATCTAAAACTTATGAGGAAAGCAAGTTCCCTTGATGGGTTGCATCAATGATTCTTAAACTACAAACCATGGATAGGGTTCAAGGGAATGCAGAAACTAATGCAATCTGTTGGTCAATTTTGTGTGCAATTCTCTAGGGAGAGAGTTAAGGGCATTCATATTTCCAAAGGAGTCTATGTCACAAAAGAGATGTTAACAGTTTATGTTGTAAGTCCTTGGACAACTTCAAAATGTTGAAAATGAAGACCTTCTAGATCAGTCCAATAATGAAGAATTTGACCCCCCACTCGAGGCTTTTGTACAGAGGATGGGTAAACTGGGTAAATTCACAACTCTGTAATAAATGAGATGTGAAACGTAAGAGAGAAACATAAAGGATGAAATAACACTTCTGGTTTGGGACAGAGAGTACAGCCAGTTAATAGGCTGGATGGCAGATGAAGTAAGCTTGGAGCATTCAAATAGAAATGTATAGTTCAAACTAAAAGTCTACAAACACAGAGCTAGGAGTCAGTAATGCTAATTTTAGCTGAAGGAGTTACTCTAATGATTACTTGTAAGTAATGGAGAGACTCAATTGAAGAAACATCAATACCTAAAGGGAAAGAATGTAAAAAAAATATCAGGATTGAGGTTGGAATATTCCTAGTCAAAAAAAAAATGGTTAGGACAATCATACCCTGCCCCATGAGATGAGGTAAAAGAAGTGATAAGCGATGCTAGCTTGTTAACAGTTCAGAGGGAGGTAAAAATGTAGACCGTGTAAGCCACTGGCAAGGATCTTACCAAGGTTTCATCTATAGCAGAGATTTTTTTTTTCACACTTACAATCACAGTGGGTTTTTGTTTTTTTAAGATTTTATTTATTTGTCAGAGAGACAGAGACAGTGAGCACAAGCAGGGGGAGCAGCAGGCAGAGGGAGAAGCAGTTTCCCTGCTGAGCAAGGAGCCTGATACAGGACTCGATCCCAGGACCCTGGGATCACGACCTGAGCCGAAGGCAGACACTTAAACCAAATGAGCCACCGTGGCATCCCTGCAACAGAGATTCTTAACATTTTTAATCCCTTGAATAAAAACCATGATTGCTCCCTTTCCATAAAAGTGAAAACATATATAAAATTCTACATGGAAGTTTAAGGGGTTCATACACATTCAGATTAAAGTTTAGTGATCTATAAAAAAATTCTCAGGTCTGCATACTGTAACAGTGATTTCCAAACATGGTTTATAGATCAATGATGAACTATAACACCTCTTGGTAACAATCACTCCTTTAGTGGTGAATCTTACTGGGTACCCTGCCCACACTTCTACTGTTATAAGGAAGAAACTAGTGTGGTTATCAACTAGGAGATTCCAATTTTGGAAAATCATGGTAGGCTGAGGATTGTTAGTTTGGCTAACACATGTATTATCAGAATTAAAAGAATTTTATGATCCACAGTGGCACACATTATACCTAAGTAAGATTTACTAAATCTTTCATCTGGAATGACAAAACTTCTTTTCCATGGGAAACTGCCCTGACATCCATCAGAGAAGCTCTCAGATAAGGCCCCTTTCTATGTTTTCCACAGTATCCCTTCATCTTATTTCATGTGTCTTCCCCTACCCCTAACACCAATCTCAACTTTAAACAAACAAATAAAAGCAAAACAAAACAGCATCTTGGTCTATAGCTGGGGATAAATACACATCTATTTTGAGATACTGACTGCAAATAAAATACCACACCCTTAGGATTTTGTAAAGATCATAATGTAAAAGAGGACTGTATTGCCCTTACCATTCTAAGATACAAGCATTTTAACTTTTTAAAACTTACAGGTTAAGACACAGAAGGTCAAGTAATAACTTTAGAGCTCTATAATAGGACATTATTAGCATTTAATAAATGTATTTCTTATCTACCTGTGACCATATAGTAGCTAAGAGATTTTCAAAGTGTCCTTACAGTAATTTCACTTCCTCTAAAGAAATGTTAGTATGTCCATAGAGTCTACTGATTCATCAATCTAGAAAAGCATTTATTCACTGGTAAATTTTATTGTTGATTTAAAAACTTTCATCCTGACTTTTTTCTCTGAAACTAAACAAGAAACATAAAGTTTTTCTCAAAAAAAAAAAAAAAAAAAAAAAAAGGCAATGATGTTTTATAAATTGCCCTCTCGGATTTTCTTGTCAGCCTGCTTCAAGGAAATCCATGTGTTCAATATACTTGCTCGCAGTTTAGCCCATACCAAATGGTTGTTTAATCCAAATATCTGAGCAGCAAACTGAGCTGATCCTTCTGGAGAAAGTATGGTTGAACAGCCAAGACCTATTGGTTTAGAAATGAAAAGACAGAATATTAAGCTGTCAATTAATAATGAAAAGAGCACTTAAACGTTTTTTTTTAAAAGTAATCTTTACAGCCAACATGGGGCTCAAACTCATGACCCCCATTATCAAGTGTCCCATGCTATACCAACTGAGCCAGCCAAGAGCCCCTAATGAACTATTTTTATACTCAGAAAAGTCCTGTTAATCAAAAACAATAAAAAGCTACTATATCATACTTATCTAAAGTAGGATCTGCAGAAGGAGTTCCATCGCTACTACTGGAGTGGTAAAGTGATTATTAAGAGGATAAGTAATACTTCTCTACCATGAACAGGTATTTTATATACATCTACCACTTTTTTAAAAAAGATTTTATTTATTTATTTGACAGAGAGAGAGATAGCACACATAGCAGGGAGAGCAACACACAGAGGGAGAGAGAGAAGCAGATTCTCCAAGCAGGGAGCCCTATGTAGGGGCCGATCCCAGGACCCTGGAATCATGACCTGAGTCGAAGGCAGACGCTTAACAACTGAGCCACCCAGGCACCCCATCTGTCATTTCTCTCACTGAATCCATCTGCAAAGAAATTCACCTTTTTTGAAGTTCTTTTCACGTACAGTAAACTTTTAAATCACTAATGAAAGGCAAAAGAAATAAAACAAGGATCACGAAGACAGAAGCACCTATTCCTGGGTAAACTTGAGGTATGTACTTTTTTTTTTTTAATTTTAATGTTAACTTTAGTATCCTTATCTATTAAGATGGAAGCATTCAACAAGTTAATACAGATAAAGTGCTTGGAGCAGTGCCTGGTGCATAGTAAGTACTCAATGTCAACTGTTAGTAGTAATAGTAGTAGTATTCTAGGTACAGGGTTTTACTCTACTAACTGAAATACCTGTGCCTATACTCCTCAGGACTCCCCTTCTAACATCAAGAAAGCTTAATTAGAAAAAACATTAGGTTATCTATAGTGAGCATGCCGTAAAAGAAAGAGAAATAGTTTTCAGGATTTTACAAAGGCCACTGTAAAACTTTTCCTCAAAAGACTATCCCCAACTCTAGCAATCACAATGTACAAATCTTCCAGATTCCCTCTCTCTCCTTGGACAGTACTAGATAAAAACGCCAAATTTTTGCTCATCACATTCTCCCTTTTCTAAACTCCACTGATAATACCTATGCTATTCCTCTGGCATAAATTTAGTTATACTTCCATTTATAGTCACAGTAAATTTTTTTTTAAAGTAAACACTTTTTTTTAAAGATTTTATTTATTTATTTGACACAGAGAGAGAGATTACAAGTAGGCAGAGAGGCAGGCAGAGAGAGGAGGAAGCAGGCTCCCTGCGGAGCAGAGAGCCCGATGTGGGCCTCGATCCCAGGACCCTGAGATCATGACCTGAGCCAAAGGCAGAGGCTTTAACCCACTGAGCCACCCAGGCGCCCGCCACAGTAAATTTTTAACTAGAGAAGTTGATACAATCAGATGTAGTTAAAGATCAGATCAGCTAAAGATCTACTTAAAGATGGATTAATCACAAGGTGTATCACTTAAACTGTATGAAGACAGCATTCAGTAGCTGAATGTTATATTAAGTTTGTTCAATATGTTTAATGACTATAAATCAAATATGCTCAGCTGTAAAAAATATTTTTATTAATGGTATCCTATTTTTTTCTATACTTGAGTTAAAGATATCTGCCAAAGCTTTAAAAAAAAAATCAGCAGTAAAGGGAATAAAGAAAACAGACACAAACATGTAAGAACAAAGAGGTAATGGTGATTAACTTTTTGTCAGCTGAAAAGGAAATGGAGTGGTAACTAACTTAGTAGACCAAGAGAATTTTATCCTAAACTGGAAGCAGGAGATGAGAAGCAATGTGATCAACGTTAAACTCATGCAAAGGTTGGGGAATCAGTGGTAACCGATACCTCTGAAGGGAGACGTGGGGGTGAAAATGGGGCTAAAAAAACAATATTGTTATTCTATGAGATTCTGCTCAATTGAGAAAATTTCCTTGTACGTTATTTATTCTGGTCCCTAATTTGCAGAAATAAAATTTCATTTCCTTTACAGAAGTAACATAGTAACATTTACTTTAAAAAACCCAAAACCATGAATGATATATTCTTGGGGAGAAAAACCCAAATCTGGATCTAAAGATCTCACCACCAGTTTATAAAAAATATAGGAAGAGCATGTTAAATAATCATCATCCAGAAATGGAACAGCCAAATGCTATGTCTGCTTGAAAATAATGCAGCAGAAAGGGCTACAGATGTAATAAGATACTAAATGTTGAAGCTGAATAATGGGTACATGAGATTTCATGTTATTCTCTCTACTATCGTGCATATTTGAAAATTTTCAATAAATTAAGTGTTTGGTTTTTTTTTTTGTTTTTTTTTTTGGAGAAAGAAAGCCAGCTCGAGCGGGGTGGGGGAGAGCAAGGGAGAGGAAGAGAGAGAATCCCAAGCAGGCTTCACGGAGCCCAACATGGAGCTTGATCTCACAACCCTGAGATGATGACTTGAGCCGAAATCAAGCGTTAGATGCTAAACCAACTGAGCCACCCAGGTGCCCCTTTAATAAACAATTTTTTTAAATTCATGTATCTTGGGGCGCCTGCGTGGCTCAGTTGGTTAAGTGTCTGCGTTTGGCTTAGGTCATGATCTTGGGGTCCTGGGATTGAGCCCTACGTTGGGCTCCCTGCTTAGCAGGGAGTCTGCTTCTTCCTCTCCCTCCACCCCTCCCCCCAGCTTGTATGCTCTCTATCTCTCTCTCTAATAAATAAATAAAAATCTTTTTAAAAAAAAAAAATAAATAAAATCCACGTATCTTACCACTGGGTAGTCGAAGAGAAGACCACACATCCTGAGCTCCCCAGTCTGGAGTGAGTGGAGGGCAGCTGATAACTGGGTATGCAGTGTTACCAGACATCACTGGTCCTAAACCATTGCTTCTGCCTGCCACTGCCACAAATACAGTAGGAATGCCATCCCCTAGGGAAATTACACATTTGTAATTAAAATGAAAGGAGATTTTAAGATAGGTTAAAACAAAGTGCTTATGTGTCTTAACTCCTTCAGTTCCTTTATTAACAGTCTCCAGAAAAAGAATAAGACACAATTATTACACATATATTCAACATATATTTTACTTCACCACCTATTATATCTCAAGTAACAAAGTAGCAACAATAGGTTGGGCCATCTTTGAGACCCATAGTATAAACAGGGTATCAGAGTAATAGTGAGGGAATGGTTCAAAGGCCCTGCTTGAAAGGATCTGCTTAGGCTCACTGAAACAAAGAATGACACCACTTGAACCAGTGCCTGTCCTGGGGTCCTTCAACCAACAGGGTATAGGGAGAAACTTGTTAATGGAGGCTAGAGGTTCAGGGGCACATTATGAATGAAGAAAGGCCAATTCAATAATATGTACCCAAATATTTAAGACCCTTCAGTATGTTTTCTAACACATCTCTTAAACATTTCATTCTTTAATAAATTTTTAAGTTATTCCTTTGTTTCTAACCACAGAGATTCCTAACTTGGAATCCAAAATTTTATGTATTTGCACTTTTCTGAAGAAAGAGTTCAGGCTTTCGTAGGTTTAACTTAACAAAGAGATCTAGGAACTTACCCCAGTTTCCTTCCCCCAACCCCTCGCCTCAAACCTTAACAACTATGCTCCTATTAACAACTACCTTTAGAAAGAAAACTCAGATAACATATTTCCCAGTTGAGAAACATTTGGTTGTTTCCAGGACTCCATTATTTTAGATCAATACTATCCCATAACGATGTTTCTTTTATATACCCAATTCTAAAATTATTCCTTAATTTCACATTCAACTACCTACCTCCTAGGAAAGGCTGACCACCAAAAATACTTGAAAGGATCTGTTGCTTCAAACTCAGACCTCCCAAAACTGATGTGGGGCCTATCTTCTGTTGGAGCATATTAGAAACAATACTTCGGGGGTTTCTTTTTAGATAAAGACTCATTCTAGCCTTTATTTTCCTTCTATGTTTCACTTCTTTTGGGGGGTGGGGACCTCTATTTCATTTATTTATTTTTAACATTTTTTAAAAAACCTGAATGCCGTTGACACACAACGTTGCATTATTTTCAAGTGTACCCATGTTGCATTTTTAATTCTTTTTCCCCTGAGGCATTCTTTTATAAGTGCCTAGAGCATCTTACACTCTTTGGAGGTAAGTGTAGCAAAAGCCTAGACTATCACATTTTCACCTTTGGAACTGTGGGAAATTTTTTAGCTTTATTAGTCCAAACATAAAATTTCTTGGCAAAATCAGGAGAATTTCCTGAAATGCTCTAGTTATGTAACATTTACCTTCATACTCTGCTTTAATCCTCAGAGTTTCATCTGGTCCTTTATGGGCAGATGTTACACGAAGTTCACATGGAATGCCAAAATTTCCACAAGCTTTCTTGATTTTTTCACAGTGACTGAGATCAGAAGTTGAACCCATCAATACTACAACTCTGCACTGACTTTCTGATTTCAGAAGCAACTGGAAAAGAAAAATATGGATATGCAAAAGAAAATAGTAAAAATCGTTAAATACAGAATTGAGTACCATAAGAATAATCAGTTTACAGAGCTACAGTAGAGTAAAATTACAACTGGACAGAATATTTTTTAATAGACCAAATTCAAGACAAACAGGATAAAAATGATACTTTATTTTTCAAAATAATCTCTTTATATAAAGAAAAGCAGTCTTCAAAATTAAGACCTAGAAAGTAAAAATTTTGGGCGCCTGGGTGGCTCAGTGGGTTAAAGCCTCTGCTTTCGGCTCAGGTCATGATCTCAGGGTCCTGGGATTGAGGCCCACATCGGGCTCCCTGCTCGGCGGGGAGCCTGCTTCCCCCTCTCTCTCTGCCTGTCTCTCTGCCTCCTTGTGATCTCTCGCCCTCTGTGAAATAAATAAATAAAATCTTTAAAAAAAAAATTAAAATAAAATTAAAAAATAAAAAGTAAAAATTTTAATCAGATAAATTGTATTTACTATTATAAAAGCAAAGATAAATACTCAACTCTTCTAGTACTCACAAAGCTGTAATATAAAATATTTCATTCTAAGATTTTACCCCATTGTTTAATGGAGGTTTTAAGGCATAATCAGCTAAAATAAAGAGATCATATTATAAACCTTTAATTCAGTTGCTTAGAATTCAAAATGCATTTCTCCAAGGAAATGATGTCTCGAAAACTGGCTATGACCCTGGGATAACCACAAATCCCATTCAATTCCACGGAATTACAGTAATAATAATACCATAAATCTAAAAGATTTATTTGAGAGGGAGGGAGATCATGCAGGGGAGCAGGGGGAGGGGCAAAGGGAGAGGGAATCTCAAGCATAATCCCCACTGAGTGCAGAGCCTGAGTGCAGGGCTTGATCCCAGGACCTGAGAGATTAAGAACTGAGCCAAAATCAAGAAGTGGATGCTTAATGTCATGACTGAGCCACCCAGGCACCCCAATAATGCCATACCATAAATCTTAAAGTGACATTTTAATGTCACATGGAGTTCTAATTCTGAACTCTACTTACGGAACTCATGCTAATACAACTCTGAGTAGCAGAGGAGAGATGGGTAGGAAATGTAAGGGGCAGGGAGGAGACAAGGACTCTAGGTTTCCCCAAAGAATATGGGAGTGTACCGGCCAGCTTAACATGGGGTTTTCAGTATGTCACTGAGGATAGTTCAGGTGGTACATTTCTTAAGGTTGTTGTTCCTTTTTTTCTTTTTTTAAACCACTGGGAAAAAGGGCACCTGGGTGGCTTCGCTGGTTGAGTGGATGACTCCTCATTTTAGCTCAGGTCATGATCTTGGGGTCCTGAGATTGAGCCTTGTGTCAAGCCCTCTGCTCAGTGGGGAGTCTGCTTCAGGATTATCTTTCTCCCCCTGCTCCTCCCCGCACGTGCATGAAAGTGCATGCACACACAGACTCTAATAAATATTAAAAAAAAAAAAAACCACTGGAAAAAATAACTGCACCTTCTCACTTTTATTTTTTTAAAAAAAGATTTTATTTATTATTTAGAGAGAGAGCATGCAAGCAGGGGGAGGAGCAGAGGGAGGGAGAAAGAAGCTCAAGCTGACCCTGCGCTGAACAGAGAGCCTGATGCAGGGTTCAATTCCATGACCCTGAGATCCCGAGATCATGACTCGAGCTGAAATCAAGAGCCAGATGCTCAAATGACTGAGCCACCCAGGTGCTCTTATTTTCCTTTTTGAAACAAGATTTTCTTGGAGAGAAACACAGAACAGCACGGGTTTACTATAAGTTTTACCTCCACTCTTTCTGCAACCCACTCAAAATTTTTCTTCACCATCTGGAGCCCTTCAGGAGTTACTTCCTTGAGGTCACGATATGACTGGAAAGTAAGATAGAAAGTTTAGAATACAGATATTCTATTATTAATATTCTTGCTAAATGATTTATTTGATTTCTGAGTTTTGGGTACACTATGAAAAGCCTGCATAGCAAGGAATATGTCTGAAAATGTACCTGAAGCTATAAATTCATTTCCTGAATTAGAGTAGAGGAAGTTCAGATAGTGAAGTACACTTGCATTTTCATTTAAGGTTAAGTGTTTTCTAAGTAGCAACTATGACTAACTGCCCTGACAATTCTCATCTTATTAAGTAGAGAGGATCTGCCCTAATTGTATTTTTCATAGGACAGAGCAGAAATGGGACCTGGTAAGATCCAGAACACTTGGAATAGAGTTCCAGATCTCCCCTTATTCTTATAATTACGAAGATTCATCCTTTCACCACCTTAGTTTTCAATTGGCCAAATAAGGATGACACTTGCTCTGTACAACAGTCATAATAAATGAGTAATCTGTTTTGTAAATGCAAAGTACTATTCCTATTATTTTTTTCAGGATATAAGAAATATAAGATATTTATCTTTAAAAGTAAACAGCAATCCAATCTGATTCTTATTATATGGAACAACAGTTGCCTTTTCTTTTCCTCCCATCTTCTCACTCATCTCTATTTCGCCTAATCTTGCAAAGGATAAAAAAAATCCTGAAGCGTTACCTGTTTATCTTTCTGTTGGCTTCGATCTCCTGATGGCCAGAGTCTCCAGGAATCATTATCAATAACATCAGCAAGAACAATTTCTTTCGTGGTTACGTCAACACCAAATTCAATCTAGAAATAGCATATCACCAAAGAAAAGTTTTCAAAACTTTACAACTAAAGACACTTTTCAGTGATAATCTTTACTCTCATATCTCCAGTTTATTTGTACCTTCATATCAACCAGTGTACAGTTCTGGGGCAACCAGGATTTCTCCAGTATTTCAAAAATAGCCTGTGTGGCATGACTCATGATATCCACTTCAGTCTGGCCTATAACAAGTCCACCAAAGCAAAATTTTGCAGCAATTAGCTGTTCCTCAGACCACTGTGGATCATTATTGGCATCATCCTGAAAACAAAGAATAGTAGTACAATTAATTTAAATATAAAAATTTTGAATTTTTGAGATAAAATGAAGTTATTTTTTCCTTGACCATGAATTTCTCAGAAATATTTTCTCTGAAGACTTACTTTTTTGACATGCCCTTTAATTAACAATTATTTTTAATTTGTCTAGTTTTAATAACTACTTTAAAAGTTAAGATGTTCGGTGAGTAACTTATTCCAGCTGATAAAGTATTTGAAAGAATTTGCTCTCTATAAACTAATTTAAATAGAAGTTTGTGATTTTTATTTTTTCTTCATCTGAGTCAACAGAGATAGTAAGAAGGCCAAAACACACTTTAGTCCACCAAATCTTTCCAGGATGCAGTTTTCATAATCTCCTGAACTTTTTTTTTTTAAGATTTAATTTATTTGATAGAGAGAGAGAGAGAGAGAGAGAGAGAGCATGCACGCATGTGCACAAGTAGGCAGAATGGCAGACAGCCCCAGGGAGAGGGAGAGAAGCAGGCTCCCCACTGAGCAGAGCCTGAACTGGGACTCCATCCCAGGACCCTGGGATCATGACCTGAGCTGAAGTCAGACACTTAACCAACTGAGCCACCCAGGCACCCTCTTTTTTTTTTTTTTTTAAGATTTTAAATAATCTCTACACCCAACGTAGGGTGTAGAGGGTGAGATCACAATCCTGAGATCAAAAGCTGCATGCTCTGCTGACTGAGCAGACCAGGCACTGCTCTTGACCTCATTTTTAATAAAAATTTATATAAGACTATAAGTCTTTAGGGATATTATTTAATAATTCCAGAGACTTCATATAAAGATATTAGTGAGAAAAAAACCCTTTCATTTTATTCTAAGTAGTGTCCCAATTTCNGGGGGAAGCAGGCTCCCTGCCAAGCAGAGAGCCCGATGCGGGCCTCGATCCCAGGACCCTGAGATCATGACCTGGGCTGAAAGCAGAGGCTTTAACCCACTGAGCCACCCAGGCGCCCAAGGCAAACATTTTAAAGTATGTAGTTCACTGATTATACTTGATCTGGGCCAAAAGACTGAGAGGCAATTTTAGTTCACTGTTTAAAAATGCTACACAAGGGACGTCTGGGTGGCTCAGTCCGTTGAGCATCTGCCTTTAGCTCCAGTCATGGCCCCAGGTTCCTGGGACTGAGCCCTGCGTAAGGCTCCCTGCTTAGTGGGGAGCCTGCTTCTCCCTCTCCCTCTGCTTGCCGCTCCCTCTGCTTGTACACTCTGTCAAATAAATAAAATCTTAAAAAAAACCCAAAAAACAAAAACTGCTAACCAAGGTGCACCTGAGTGGCTCAGTCTGTTGAGCATCCAGACTCTTGATTTCGGCTCATGTCATGATCTCAGGGTTGTGTGACAGAGCCCCATGTCAGGCTCCCTGCTCAGTGTGGAGTCTGCTTAAGACTCTTACCCCCTTCCTCTCCCTCCCTCTCTGTTTCTCTTACTACACGCTTGTTCACCATCTCCCTCAATACATAAAAGAGAAGAGAAGAGAAGAGAAGAGAAGAGAAGAGAAGAAAAGAAAAGAAAAGAAAAAAGAGAAAAGGGATGCCTGGGTGGCTCAGTTGGTTAAGCAGCTGCCCTTTGGCTCAGGTCATGAGCCAGGTCATTGGGCTCCTGCTCGGTGGGGAGCCTGCTTCTCCCTCTGCCTCTTCCTGCCACTCTGCCTGCTTGTGCTCTCTCTCTGACAAATAAATAAAATCTTAAAAAAAAAAAAAAAGGAAACAATAAAAATACTACATAGACAATACTCCTGATGTTGGAACTACGCTTAACAGCATAAAGAGGGAAAAGAGAAAGGCAGTTTTATTTATTTATTTATTTATTTTTAAAGATCTTGTTTATTTATTTGTCCAATACAGAGAGAGAGAGCAAACAGGGAGCGCAGCAGGTAGAGAGAGAATCAGGTTCCCCGTTGAGCAAGGAGCCAGATGCAGGACTCAATCCCAGGACTTTGGGATTACGACCTGAGCTGAAGGCAGACGCTTAACCGACTGAGCCACACAGGCATCTGAAAAGCAGTTTCAATAAAGAAAACCAATACAAATTTACAACCATTGATTCCTACATCTTCGTTATGTTTTTGCTTGTAAGAGATATTGGTAATAGTTTTTCTGTATCTGAATATAAAAAGATCCCCTGTATTCCCTTTACTTCAAACTCTTTAAAATTTTAAAAAGTTTCTGAATTGTTAGTTTTCTTCCTAATAACTAATTTTATTTTTAAAATTTACTTATTTTTAAAGATTTTATTTAGCTTTAATAACACTTAAGTCTTTTGACTTTGAAATTATATTTGTTGCTATATTATAGTAAGACACACAAGCATAGAATAATTACCTTGAAAAACAGCTCCACTTTAGGTGGGTAAAACTTATATCCCTCCTTGACACCAGGATTTCTTTTGAGAAAAGAACCAGTTGCTATTCTTCTACAAACCCATTCAATTGGAATCATTTCACACTTAGGTGCAATGAAAGCTGTCTCCCCACATTTTCTGGTGAAAGCAGTTTTGATACCTACGTTTTGATAAAAAGGTTTTAAAAAAGCATTAAAGTTGTATTAAAAAAGGTAGATCTGAGACATAATAAAACTACTGTTTGCAAAAAATGAAACAAAAACCCTATCTAGCCAAATGTGTTATCCCTAAATGACACTATCAAAATTAAATAACTTTTTTTTAAAAAGTAGAAGTAGGAAAAGAAAATTATTAGTATGGGTTTCTTAATGCTTATCAAAATATTTAGTAGGAGTATTTCATTTTAATGTTGCCTGGGAAAGTATATAATGGATCGGAAGGTCTGGGTCCCAGTGTCTTTACTATTCATTCATTCATACATTCAAAAAATACTTTTGAGAACTTCCTCTGTCACCCAACTTTGCATAAAGCATATAACTAAGTGCTACTAAATTATCTTTAAATCAGATTTGTTTATAGGATTCTCATATTTGACAGTCCAATATTAAATGGGCCTTATAAAATATCTACTTACACAATCAGGTACAACCCTACATTTTGGATCACCCTTTTCTCTTAATATTTGTTGAAAATAATCCCTGAAAGAAAGTATCCAACCGGTAGCAGCAAGAATATAGTGGCCAATTTGACCAAGAGCAAAGAAAACATTTCTTCGTTTCCTCTCTATTTTACTCATACTGTTAATTGGAAAACTAAGACAAAAAGCTAGCTTGTGATGGGAGCTATCTTATTTGGGGACATTGGAAAATAACCTCTCTAATAACAGTTATGATATATCATGAACCATATGATCCAGCAATCCCACTCCTAGGTAGTCTAGGTACTAACATTCTAGGTACTAACATCATCCAGAAGATGATCATTATTAATGTTAACCCATGAAGGTTTCCAGATGTTTTAATCATGTTAATGCTACAGGATTACTTTGTGCTGCCATATAATAATATACATATGTATTTCCCTACATGAAGGGAATCTACATTTATGTAAGACCTGCACTATTCTGAGTGTTTTATGTTATCTCATTTAACCATACATAACATTTTCCAGGTAGGTATCATTACATTTTACAGTAAAAGAAACAGAGGTTCAGGGCGCCTGGGTGGCTCAGTGGGTTAAGGCCGCTGCCTTCGGCTCAGGTCATGATCCCAGGGTCCTGGGATCGAGGCCCACATCGGGCTCTCTGCTCAGCAGGGAGCCTGCTTCCTCCTCTCTCCTTTCTCTCTGCCTGCCTCTCTGCCTACTTGTAATCTCTCTCTCTGTGTGTCAAATGAATAAATAAAATCTTTAAAAAAAAAAAAAAAAAAGAAACAGAGGTTCAAAGAAGTTAAGTAATTTGACAAGCTGAGTCATGTTGCCAATCAGTAATGGTGCCTGGACCAGTTTCAAAACCGGGTTGTTTTCTCTGTACTCCCTCTGGGTTTGACCAGTAAGATTCAACTGAAACACAGAATTGTGATATGATACATGAACGGGAACTCTGGGAAAGAGTAAGAGTGTAAGTAAATGGTCATTGTAACCCTTAAAGAATGATTGGGCTCATGCTCATGGATAAGCAAATGATTAAATCAATCCTGAACAACAGGTTGTAACTACATGCCTGACTTTAAGAGTTCTTCCTTTTAAGATCTGTTAATCGTTAGACATATGTGCTCATTTGTCTACCAAGCTTGAACGATTAGTATCCAAATCTATTGTTTAAATATAGACAATAGTTACTTTTACTCAGAGGAAAACTCTTCCTCACATCTGAGAGAACCAAAAGCACAGAATCAATTTAAGGTAATGATCTAATACAGGAAAAAAAAAATTGCTTCCAAGGAAAAAAAAATCAGTTTAGATGATATAATGATTGCTTCTAATATACATGCTAATCATCTTAGCAAATTTCGTGACTGGAGGATGAGCAAGAGAACTCTCCCCATGTCTCACTGTTTACAGAACGTAACACCCCTATGAAGATTACTAAGGCACTGTCACTTCATACTCTGAATTACAATGGCAGTGTCTGAAGCTAATCAGCCCATATATCCTTAGGGCCACCCACCCATGTATTAAGGTTGCCTGGCTCCTCATCTGTGGTTTAAAAACTGCAGGACTTATACCCATTATCACTACTAAGACCTAAATGTAACTATGGTAGGTTTCTGTGGGGGAACTGAGACTTTAAAAGGTTAAGTATTGAGACCAAATACACACATTTCATAACTCAGGTGTAGCATGCATACTATTATTTCTACGGAAAAACAGTATTACTTTTATCTATTATTTGTATAGTATTTTACAATTTGCTTGTGATTGACAATGAGAAAACCAGAATCCTAATTTACAAAAATTAATTTGGTGCTCTTTCCATTCTAACTTCTAGAAATACCTTAATTAGGAACATAACCTTGGTTATAAAGAAAGCAATTTTAAATACAACACTGGTGGTCAACTGAGGATAGCATTTAACTATCAGCAAGTAAAAATTAGATAAGGCAACAGAACTCCTAATCTGTTCTCCAAAACAAATCTAAGAATTTTTTAAAACAAGTTTTCCTTAATTTCAGTGTATAAAACCGGAAGTTCTTCAACATTTCCTGTGAACCAAGTAAATTTTAGTTATATTAAGTTATATTAAGGATGACAATACAGTAGTTTAAAGATAATTGTTGGAGTACTTCATTTAGGATTATAACTTCCCCAGCTTTCTCAGCTGTAGGACTTTAAGAGTCAAAACTGGGAAAGCCCTGGACAGAGACAATTTGGGTCACCTGCATTCACTTTCTGTTAAGCCCACAAAGAGCACTAAATAGTCCCTTACTGAGTAAGCAAATAAAAACTTGGGCCTGCATTTATATTCCATTATTTAGAAGTATATAAATACATATGTATAAGTATATATATAAATATATATATAAAGCTCTGTAACTATATATAACTACCATACACAGGACCAATTTTTTTTATCGTTAACAATTTATAGTATTAAGCAACTTTTTAAAATTTTAATATGTATAGGGAGAATGAGGAAACTTGGCAAGTTAAAAATGGATCACTTATCTGTACTGCAAAAGGAACCTAAAATTAGTTTGATACTCTCTATAGCAAACAACTCAGACACTGAGAAACCACCTATCAAGGAAGTCTTGAAATAAAAATCCTAAAATTATTACTTAGGAATTGTGGGTAGTCCTTTAAATTTATCACAACATACTCACTTCCAATGTATAGAGGGATTGATGATGTGGATGACAAATTAGGCTGGCAAACATTTTTTTTCCCACACTACCTGAAAAATGTTCAACAGAAAACTAGGAAAGAGGCAAAACTATTCAAGAACCCATTCTGTACTGACAGAAATGATTTAGTCTGAATTACCTATTATTTTGTGGAAGGCAGGTACATCTATTCTGACTGGAAATAAAGGTGTTAAATTCCCCTTTGGATTTAGAAGATTAATTTAAGAGACTATGGACATACCTTGAAGATATTACAGGTGCGGTTCCACACCACCACAATAAAACAAATCAAATTAATTTTGTGGTTTCCCAGTGCCCATACAAGTTATATTTACACAATACTGTGGTCTATTAAGTGTGTGATAGCATGATATCTAAAAAACATATATACATTAGTTAAAAAATACTTTATTGCTAAAAAATGCTATCATCTGAGCTTTTAGCAGGCTGTGATCACTGATCACAGTTCACCATAACAAAATAATGAGAAAGTTGGAAATATTGAGAGACTTGCTAAAATGTGACAGCAACATGAAGAGAACAAATGCTGTTGGAAAAATGGCGCCCACATACTTGCTCAATGCAGGGGCAAGGTTGTTTGAAAAACCTTCAATTTGTTTAAAAAAAAAAAAAAAAAGCAATAGCCAGAGAAACACAATAAAGCAAAGTGCAATAAAACAGAGTATGCCTGTTAGTGTTTACTGGAAGCTCTAAGAAATGAAGGGGATAGTAAAAGGAGACAAAATTATTAAATTATAAAACTAGAACTGGGAAAGTAAAAAACAAAGCTTTTATTTTATAGATAAGGAACCAGAGGATTCAAAGGTTGACTGATCCAAAGCAATGAGGCCTCTTACACCGGAAGAGCTCAAATCTTTCATTAGCTGAGATTTCATATACTATAGACAAATAAGCATTGACTGAAGCCCTGCAGAAAAGCCCATTATCTTAATTCCCCGTTCTTTACTCCAAGTGCCCTCCACAGAATGTTTTGATACAGTCTTTTTGAATAGATGTCTCTATAGGAAATAGTTTTCTTTCAGTTTTAGAATAGGAGGTAACCCTGGAGATCTTTCATCTACTTCGAATCCCTCACCTGGGGCAGAATGGGAAGGTATGGGGGCAATCTTCAAATACTTCTCAAGGCTTTCAAGTGGAAAAGGGATTTGAAATTCTGTCTTATCTCCAAGAGACAGAGCAAACAATAACTGTATAGAATTGCAGGTACCAAATTTCAACTCAATTAGAGCTGCCTAATACCAGAACAGGCCTCCTTCATAGGTGAGTCTCTCCTAGGACCTCTTCCTAGGACAGAAAAGTTAAAGAGAGGATATGCAAGCCAGACAAAGACTGTAGCAAACTGTTAAGATTCCTTAACTAAATGACACTATTTACTAATTCCTAATTACATGTTGTAGTGAAATTTAAGAGTTCCTGGTCTGATTTAAGTAACCTTACCTTTTGAGACATCGACAAACAACATGTTCTTAATCCAAATAATGTCATCTCCTCATGAAAGAGATCAGAGTATGCTGTGTGTGTGTGTGTGTGTGTGTGTGTGTACGTGTGTGGCAACATTCAAAAGGGAGATTGTGGGGGGAGCTACTTGTTTCCTATAACAACTGAAAAATATAACTGGCAGTCAACATGTTGTTAATACAAATAATGCCATTTCCTCATGAAAGGACCAATATGTGCACACAAGAGAGAATATTAAAGGGAAGCCTATTAGGAGAGCCACTTACCTGCTTCCTTTAACAACTGAAAAATACAACTGGTAGTTTTATTTGAGATTGCAGCTTTTCCTTCCAGGTGATTCTTTCTGGCTGCATTTCCTGCTGTTATCTGGTCCTTGGACTGCAGGAGGACTTTTCCTGGACTATCTGGCAATTCATAGACTTCTTTTGTTTTACCCTCATAGAGTTTTTTACCAATATTCAGTACTGTGGAGATAAAATGGAGACATCAGATTCAGGAAAAAACTTCCTAATTGAAGACTAAGTTATCTAGAATGATCAGAGAACATACAGAGTGGTTAAGGAATAATTTTAATAAAAAATTCACTCATCTGCATAGAACCTTATACCTTACAAAGTATTTTTTTTTAAAGATTTTATTTATTTATTTCACAGAGGGAGAGAGATCACAAGGAGGCAGAGAGGCAGGCAGACAGAGAGAGGGGGAAGCAGGCTCCCCGCTCAGCAGGGAGCCCAATGCGGGCCTCGATCCCGGGACCCTGAGATCATGACCTGAGCCGAAAGCAGAGGCTTTAACCCACTGAGCCACCCAGGCGCCCCAAAATATTTTCACAGGCATCATATTTGATTCACATAATTTTGTAACAAACTAGAATTATGCAAATAATTAAATTATGTGGGGTTTAGGGTTGAAAATCTGCATAGAACTTTTACTCCCCCAAAACTTAAAGCCTATTGTTGATCAGAAGCCCTGCTGATAACATTAAATGGCTGATTAACACATATTTTCTAAGTTATATGTATCTTATGCTGTATTCTTATAATAAAGTAAACTAGAGAAAAGAAAAAATCTTAGGAAAGAAAATATATCTGTAGTAGTATGTGGTATTTTATCGGGAAAAAAAAAAATCCATGGTAAGTGGACCCATGCAGTCCAAACCCGTGTTGTTCAAGGGTCAACTGTATACACATTAGAAAACCAAGCATCAAAAAGCTAGAGGCCATGCAGTTAGAAAATGGCAGAGCCAGACAAAATCCTATGTCTTCTGATAATCATATTCTTTGCTCTTTTCACTATCAACCCTACCCCTCTCATAGCAGAACTGAAGTAGAACTACTTTACATTAAGTTAATATAATAGTATTTTCATATATATATTCACAATACAATAAACTAGCTTGTAGAGGGAGAAAAAATGTTTATTTTTTCTGCCTTCCACTTGACATGACAGGCAAAATGGCAACGTTGAGCCAGAAGGGTGTCTTGATTCTTAGTTGAAGTGCAAGGGGAGGCACCCCCACTCACGGAAGTTAGCCCATCTCCAGGCACCTCTATTTCTTAATCTTTCTTCCCTACTCCCCAGTATTAATCCTTTCTCCACACTAACAAATGTGGGAAATTGTGAGGAAGTAAGGAAAAGGGAATCCAATTTGATGGAAGTCACACACCTAAAAAAAAGGAGACTCTGGTCATTAGAAAGAATGATTTAGATGACGATCAGAGATAACAAAAGTTTAAGGACTTAAAATTGCCAAGGTGAGAAATCACCCATCATGCTCCTAAAACACAGACTCAACCTCAGTATTGGCCATTTTTTAGTGTCCGTGTGCCAGGTACACTAGGGATATACCAGTAAACAAGACAGAGTTCCTGCTCTCAAGCAACTAGAGTCTGAGGGAAGCTGAAATTAAACAGGACATCATATTAAGTACGGATGTGAGAAATACAGTCTATGGGATCACGGGTTCACAGTAGGCCAACCTAACCTACTTTATAGACACTAGAGCTGGAAGTCTGGAACAAAGTAAGGTTGAGTTTGAGATTTGAGGCAAGGATAAACATTTAGCCAGAAGAGGGAAAGGGGTTAGTAGTGATGGTGACAAAAAGACCGTGGGGCAACAGTGCATGGCAGAACTTCAGTATGGTGGGGGTGAGGGGGTGTGTGTGTGCACGCGCGTGCGCGCCAACTACAGAGTAGAAAAGAATGGCATAATTGAGCAGTGGTCAGATCACCAGCTAGTGGAGGTGACCATTAAACAAACCAGTTATAATTCAGTTTAACACTGCTGCAGGATACCTAAAGAATGAATTCCCATCCTACTATAATGTCCTGACTCACTGACAGGTTTAAAAGGCCCCTCAAGTCAGAGCCTCAGCTTAGTGCTCCAACTTCAGATTTCTCTATTCCCTTTCCAGAACTCTAATTTCTGTAACTGAATTTCTATATCCCACTCCCAGGCTTTTGACATGCTCTCCCAGGCCCAGTGTTTCCTTCCCTTGCATTTCGCCATTCAGCCCTCAGGCCTCATACATCATGTTGACAGTGTTTCGATTTAATCCTAAGAAAAACCATGTGGCTTTTAAGCACTTTAGCAAAACGACAGATTTCTGTATTAGATTAAGTTTATCATTTTTTTTAACCTAAATTCAATTTTTCTGTGTGGAAAAGAGTGTACTGACCAGCCAACACAAGCAATTTGGTTTACCATAAATTTAGAAATTGGGTGTGGGAGGGGGGATAAAAAAACGTTTTATCAGCATAAATGTCACAAGAGATCTTTTCTGAGGACCTAATCACTCGTAGATAAAAAGATTATGTAAATAGGATAAATGTAAAGTGAATCAAGGCAACTTTTGGCCTGGTTCTTTTGGAGCTCTTCAAAGTCATCATGGGATCAAAACTGTAAAACATACACACAATATCTGGACCAAAAAAGTAAATTTTTCCATAAATTCAAATATGAAAACTTCCGGAAACAGGCTATTGACTTAATAGGTAAAGCAAGATTTTGAATAATCACTACACGTTCCTGCGGTTGTTTTGCAGTAACTACTGATTACCAATATGATTCCAGGCACCTCTCCAACCCCTGTCCATTTCTCTTTCTAATCAGTCTCTTCCTCTACTTTGTTCCTTTTTCCCAACCCCGAGCCAGTGCCGAGTATTTCAGAAAGTTCCTCGAGGTCCGGGGGCGCTGGGTTTCCTACGCCTCGCTTGGCGCTGCCCGGGCCACGTGTCCGCCCGCCCCGCGGCCTAGAGGGGCGGCTGCAAGACCAGGCACAGCTCGGGAGGCGGCTGCCAGGAGGGTCGCCGCGGGGCACGCGGGTGTCGGCGACGAGTCCGCAAACTCCAGGCGGGGGTGGGAGTGGGGGTCAGAAAGGCCATAGAGGGCAGGGAGTCCCCGGCAGATTCTTAGGATGCCTGCTACTCACCCTCGGCTGTCGCCATTATCCTGCGTGGGCTCGGGGCAGCGGCCGCGCTGGGAAGCGAGGAAAGACTCTGGAAAAGAGGAGTGGTCAGAGAGGCTCACGTGGCGAGGAAGGGAAGGCGGCCCACAGACACACCCCCGGTCAGGCCCCGTATGCCTGAGCGCCCACACGCGCTCTCCGCTGGCAACGCAGTCGCCGCCACCGAAGCCCCGAGGTCTCTGCGACCGTAGAGCAACTTCGCTTTTGGGAGCGGCCTCTACCCCCGAGACTTCCCGCCGCGCAGGCGCAGAGACACAGGACGTCCCCCTCACCCCTGTGCGCGGGCGCTGTTCCAGAAAAGGCGAAAAGTGGCGCGCACTGGCGGCCCCTCCCGATTCTACAGAGGCTCGCTGGCCGGCTCCCTTCTCCGCTGCGAGAACGGTTCAGAGGTTGGAGCGTACCAAGTAGTGACGGCTGAGGGAAAGCAGGTGAGGAGGGCCATACAAGGTTTACATCCTCTGAGACAGAAGTGACGTTAACCCTACTACTCTCATCACCCCAGCCTTGGGTGTTAGAAAATAACGGAGATTTCCACGTGCAGAGAAAAAAGTACTTTGCAGTAGGGATCCAGCGGAGGACTAGCCCAGGAGTCTGTGACTCCTCCTCCCAGGCACGAAGCCTTTCCCTCTCTCCTCGCTCATTGGGTGCAGCCTGAGGGGGCGGGGCACGGTGTACTAGGGGGAGCGCTAATCACGCTTACTTTGGGAAAGCGCGCGCCGCCGCAGTAGCGAGGGTCGAGCCGCTGGGAAGGAAGCGAGCCTCTGAGGCGTCCGGGCCGAGCGGGCAGCTGGTTGGTGCTCAGGCCCCTGCTGCGGCGGCAGGTCCCTCCACGTGCTTTCGGCAGCGACATGGAGCTGGAGGAGTTGGGAATCCGAGAGGAATGTGGCGTATTCGGGTGCATCGCCTCAGGAGAGTGGCCCACGCAGCTAGATGTGCCGCATGTGATCACTCTGGGACTCGTGGGGCTGCAACACCGGTGAGCAACCGGCTGAGGGGTGGGGGTGGCGGCGCGTCTGCGTCTCTCTCCTTCAGCCCAAGCCGTTTCCTGCGGCCCATGTTAGCGATCTTGGGTGCGCCTGAGGGCCTGGAGACCGACCTCTGTTGCCTGGCTTGATATCTGCCTGTGGCATCAACTAGGTTGCCAAGGCGTGCGCGGGTACCACCTTGCATCCCTGGACTTGCTTCTCCCCCCAAACCCTTAATGCTTTTAGGGGCTTTCCGCCCCTTCTCCGGTGTGTGCACCCCTCATGCGTCTGGCCAATTTGTAAGACTCCGGTTCGCTAGGGTTGGCAGAATTGGGGCTTCTCCCACTACTTGCCCGTTTTAATCTTGCAGAGCCTAGAGCTGCTTTTGTGAAGGTTTGTGTGGGGTGGCTGCTGGTTGAGGACCTACAACACGTTGAGGTGTTCTCGCGGAGGCTTCGACCACTACCAGCTTTTGTTTGCAAGCGCAGAGCTTTTGAGCAACTTGTAGATGTGAACGTAGTCATAGCTATGAGCATTTAGGGATTCTAGAGTTCAAACCCTGGGAAACAGAGCTACCCGATATTCAAAAGGAAGTCCCGGCTGTAGATCTCATACAAACTAACTGAAAATAAACCAGGCACAGGAAATAGTGCATCTGCAAAAGAGTCACGGATTTCAGATAATGAAGGAAAAGTTTGTAGTAAGAAGGTGCCAAAAAGTAACTCCCTTCTTTAAAAGAGGGAAAGTTCCTGTACGACTAGGTACATATTGATTCTTGAAAAATTGGTAGATCCTTTTGAGTTAAAAAATAACTTGTCTTCTGTGATCCTTCCATTTCTTACTACCTGGCATTTGATATAAACGTAGGTTTGACGTTATCAGTGAAAGTATTAAAAGTTTCCATAAGGCAATACTCCAGCAATAACTTTTAGAACAGTTTAAGGAACTTGGCAGTAACATTTATCAGCAATATGGAGCCACAAGTATAAATGCATTCCAAATGATTTGCTTTCCCCTCACCAAACTTGGATTGCAAGTAGTCTTTTTGATCTTTTCAGAGTCGCAAATACTTTAGTTTCATATCTTATGTACTCCCTTTAATAAGAGCCAAGAGTAACTTAGAGTCTGGGTTGAATCAAAAAGAATATTTTTAACTTGAATGACTCTAATCCTGGATAATTGTGGGTTGACCCTAATAGAGATCTTGTTTTAAAATACTGAACATTTTTTGAGAAGATTAGATAAATAATCCAAGGATAAACTAAAATCTACTTATATGGTAGTTCAGGGCAACATTAGTTTATAACATTCTTAAGATAAGTTATTTTGGATATTCTGTGAAGGGAAGAGGATCTTCAGTCTCTCCTTTAAATATGTGCCGGGAAAAAAAGGGTTGGTTTTATTTGTTCGTTTTGTTTAATGACTACAACTTGATTTCTAGCTATATGCACTTTTCTGTACTTGCTTTTATGTGAAAGAATTAGGGATTAGACAGTACAAGATAAAGGCAATAAAAATGTAATTATATGATAATAGAGCAATAATAAATGGATTCTCTGAGGCTGCTCATCTGACCAAATAAGTCTTTGTTAAACTGGTTTTGAAAATTGACCTTGTGATGTTTTCAATAACAGTGGCAAGGAACGCAGTAGTTTCTAGGGAACAAATGTATTAATGGAAATATTTAAGAGATTCCTTGTGTAGACATAGACTCATTAAGGTGCACTGAGAAACTTAGAGAACTAAGGTTCTCTCCCATAAATTCATCCAGTTAAAAATTTTGAATTAGCAAAACTCCTCACCCTTTAGAGGAACTGATCTGATTGGAAGAATGATGAAATTCCCTACTGTCTCGAAGGTAAAAATCTTCTGCTACTCTGAACTAGTCTGTAGGGTTCAGAGATTAAAAACGAATGTTTTTCTATGGCATTTAATCAAGGAATGTTAAAACTGGACACCTAGATAGGTGGTCATAACATACAGTAGCATTAGTTAAATACGCTGTGGACTGGTAAGTGGTAGTCTGCTGAAGAAGTCTCTACCTCCTCACCTCCTTCCACTCAATACTTAGTTGTTTTAAAACAATAGTAACAGGATTCTGTTGGGTTTTTTTTTGTTGTTTTTTTTGTTTTTTTGTTTTTTTTTTTGAGAGAGAGATTACAAGTAGGCAGAGAGGCAGGCAGAGAGAGAGGAGGAAGCAGGCTCCCCGCTGAGCAGGGAGCCCGATGTGGGCCTCAATCCCAGGACCCTGAGATCATGACTTGAGCCGAAAGCAGAGGCTTTAACCCACTGAGCCACCCAGGCGCCCTTTTTTTTCCTTTTTGATAAAGGAATTTATCTCTTAGACATTATCTTCCTGAAACATGGAATCTAAAAGGTGAGATTGCTATCACTTTTAAATTGTATTTGGTTCTATTTCTGTCTTAGGTATAATCTGATCTAAAAAATTTCTCAGGGATAATAAGAGTACCTGAAAGTTATATTATGCATTTCATGTCAATACAATAGAACACCAATTACTAGAGAGTCATACATTAGATACTTAATTCAGATGGGTTCATTCAGAACCACTTCTTTCTAGAAGTTCTGGTGATTTGGAGATTTATTCCATAGCTCTACTTTCTGTTGGGGAATTTTAGTTTAACATTTTCAGTGAGCTCTTTAGATATAAACTGTGTGTGTATGTGTGTTCACAGTAGATACATATAATCACCACGTGCTTTTTCAGTCCTAAAAACTTTGGTTCAGTGGTTTGCAGAGTTCTGAACAAACCACACTTTTTTAGATCAGAAATCTTCACGTTTCAACCCCAGGCATGTTTTTTGGAGATTAGAATGACATGGACATATTTTGAGGATTCCATAAAAGGAATTATTAAAATTTCATAGATTTATCCCATCAATCAGCTGATGAAAATGCCCATCCCAGAAGTGAATTATCATTTCCCTGGGTTAGGAATTGAACCCTACTACTGACAGACATTTTCATACTTCTAAAAATTTGAGATTTACCTGTTGAAATTGGATCACATATGGGGTTTCCTGTCTGTAGAAACATTCTGTAGAATCTTTTCCTTCTGTTATGCTTTGAGGAAACCTATTTGCAGTGATCTCAGGAGCAGTTTTCTTAAGAGATACAGACACTGGTCCTGTAAATAGAGTACATAATATTATCAGTAGAAAGGTACTTGGGAGAAAGAGATGCACTCAGACAACTTCTATAGAATTAGTTTCCAGTTGTCTTCATAGGTTGTCAGAACTTGCATTGAGTTGCCAAATTTAAGGCTGGGGATAACTTTATTTTGATTTTCATCTCTTAGTAAAAATGACCAAATATGTCCCATTTCTATAGTGTTTTACATACCCTTGGTTAGGGAAGTGACTTAGGTTAAAACTGTCCTTGCTTGGGCGCCTGGGTGGCTCAGTGGGTTAAAGCCTCTGCTTTCGGCTCAGGTCATAATCTGAGCGTCCTGGGATCGGGCCGAGAGCCCGCTTCCTCCTCTCCCTGTCTCTCTGCCTGCCTCCCTGCCTACTTGTAATCTCTCTCTCTGTGTCAAATAAATAAATAATAATAAATCTTAAAAAAAAACAACAACAACTGTCCTTGCTAATTGTTCCAGTCTTTGGTTTTGGAAGACTTTTTAATTCAATTACTTTTGTAATTTTAATGATTCTCACTTTTAAATCATAAGTGTTTTCAATTTTTCCTGTTATACCTATTATTTACAACTTCACTTTTGCATTAGCTTGAAGCAGGATTTACCTATCCCCAAAAGAGTTTCAAGGTTCTACTGTTTTGTCATTCTGGTCAATATTGGAAATAGTTCCTTAAAATAAGACTTGAAATCTAGTTCCAGGTTTCCAACATCAGTTTGATCTTGGGCAAGTCTCCTAACTTCTGAGTCTCTTTTCTCATCTGTTGGGCTAGACTTATGTATTAAAAATTCAATGGGCAAAATCCAGGGGATTGGGAATGATACTTTTGTGTGGTTAGCCCTTACCAATTTTCCTTTTCAAAAGCATATACACCATAGGGCATTAAGAGATGGCAAAGGTCAGGGCAACTCATCTGACTTGCACTTTATTTTATATTTTTTTTAAGATTTTATTTATTTCACAGAGAGAGAGAGATCACAAGGAGGCAGAGAGGCAGGCAGAGAGAGGGGGGGGGAAGCAGGCTCCCCGCTGAGCAGGGAGCCCGATGCGGGCCTCGATCCAAGGACCCTGAGATCATGACCTGAGCCGAAAGCATAGGCTTTAACCCACTGAGCCACCCAGGCGCCCTGACTTGTACTTTAGGTCCAAAAATGGAGAATAAAATTTTCAGCTCACTTGAGATATAATAAGGGTTGTTGAGGATAGGATGTTGCTGTTATTATCTAATACTTTACTCAAAAAATATTTGTTTGGCTCCTAGTGTGTATACATAAGGCACTGTGGTCAGTACCAGGAATACTCTTCTGCATAGGGCAGGTATGGTCCCTGAACCTCACAGAGAGGCATTGTTAGCCAGCTGGCTCAAGAGCACAGACTTCTCTATCCCTCCATTTCCTCTTCTATAAATTGGGTATAATGGTAACACCTATATCATAGAGTTATGGTAGGAAGTAAACGCATTAGTATATGTAAAGTGCTTAGAACTGTACCTGGATATATGCATACCCCATGACCCTCCATCCCACTCTTGGGTATATACTCCACTGCAATGCATACATATGTTTACTAGAAGACATGCCCAAGAATTTTTATAGCATTATTTGTAATAACCCCCATTTGGAAATAATGGAAATGTCCCAACAGTGGAATGGATAAAGAAGGCAGTGGTATGCATATTTATATAATGGAATATTTTACAGCAGTGAAAAAGAGCAAGCTCCTACTGCAAGTAAAATCATGGTTGAATCTCACAGTGTTGAATGAAAGAAGCTTGACGTTGAAGAACACATTTTAAAAAAGTAAGAACATCTTGTATGATTCCAAATTTATGGTGATAGAAGTCAGAATAATCATAACCTTTATAGGGACTAGGAAGATGATTATGACTGGGAGGTCTGATGGGTGCTGGTGTAATGTTTTATGTCTTGATTTGAGTGGTAGTCTCATGGGTGTGTTCACTTTGTAAAAATTAAGCTCTTCAACTGTTTGTATACTCAAAATAATTTGATAGATTATAAATCATAAAATGCTTAAATTGAATTATCCTAAAGATCCAGAGAGATGTAGTGATTTGTTCTGCATTGAGTTATAGGGGTCAGAGAGAGACTGGAACTCAGGTTTTCTGAGTTTCAGTTCAGTGCTTTTTCTTCTGTTCTGCATTTTTATTCTTCTATTTGCTTCACTACATTGTATTACCTTTTCTGATATCTGTAATGAGTCAGTTTGGAATTATAGCTCACATAATTAGGTCGACTTACTTATAGGACGGCTAAAATGTGATACTCATTACTAAGTACCTTTAGGGAACTTATTACTTTGTGGGGTTTTTTCCTCTTCCAACCCAGTCTTCTGATAGCAGCCACTGTAAATTGTAATTTAAAGGCTCATGATGAATGGACAGTTGTGCAGAAATTTCTGACTCTGAGAAAGTTTCCATTTACTCTGTTACTTTTAATGAGCTATGGAAAAAGTCATTGCTAAGCATTTCTCACCCTCACACAGCTTATAAACAATATATTTAGTCTAATTTGTCAAGGACAGGAATAAACATCTCTTATCAGGAAAAAGCAACAAGTGTTTTTCAGTGCCCAAACTTGGCATTTCTTAGCTCTTACCATCTTCGTGTGCTTTTCTTTTGATGCTCAAAGTTCTTGGGTTTTTGGTATGACCTTCAAATAATTCTTAAAAGAATACAGGAAAAGAATCATTACATGACTAACACCATTTAAAATATATTCAGCTTCAAGCATTCAAGTACAGTAAAGTAAAAACATTAAAGTGGTTGGGGAGATAAAGAAGAATGAGTTTAAGAATTAGGAATGTTTTGATACAAGGTTTGGAAAGATTGAAATTCTTAAATTAGGTATGTGCTTCATAATAATTTTTTGGGTCATTTAAACATACAATAGTGTAAGGATTTTTTAGGAATCTCTTGCTACATTACAATGCAAAGAAAAAAGGTAATAGAATTTTTATTTTAAAAACTCAATTTCAAGGTTACCATGTTTCCATTTGGCAGTTCTGAGAGTCGGTCCTCTTAGGATGCAGTCAACTTCTTCATAAAATCTCATTTTTCTTTGAGGGTTGCCATTTTTCTTTTGTAAAACTCTGTATTCATATTTTAAATTTTTGTATTTGGTACGACATTGTTTCCAGTCTCTGTCTATTCCAAACTGCATTAGTCTTCTGGCAATTTCCTCAAATATTTCTTTGTTTCTTGTGGCCCTTTCAAGCGTTTGCTTAATTTTTTCATCAGACCATATGTGTATAAGCGCTCTGACCTCATTGTCACACCAGTGTTTTCCAGCCTCTGTGTCGCTCACTTTTACAATCTGTAAATGATTTTTAGTATCTTCTATAGGAATATGATTACCTATAAATCAATGTGATTTACAATTATACAAACTTAAAGATAAATCTTGTATTTGAATATCATTCATAAAACAACCTGGATTTACATAAAGCACTGATAGTTATAATAATTTCAATATGAGGGTCAAAATTTCTTCATATGCTCATATTCTTTTTTTTTTTTAAAGATTTTATTTATTTATTTTGACAGAGAGAGATTACAAGTAGGCAGACAGGCAGAGAGAGAGGAGGAAGCAAGCTCTCTGCCGAGCAGAGAGCCTGATATGGGCCTCGATCCCAGGACCCTGAGATCATGACCTGAGCCGAAGGCAGAGGCTTTAACCCACTGTGCCACCCAGGCGCCCATGTATGCTCATATTCAAATAAGATATTTAAAAAATTAAAGGCAGACTAATCTCCAATATTGGTGAGATAATTTAGCTGCTTTTCATCAATAGGTAATCTTCACTGGATATTTACAAATGTGAAGAGTCTTGGTGTAACTATTTAAACTGGTATATATTAGCCTAAGTTTTTTTTGTTTTTTGTTTTTTAAGAAGGCTCTATGCCCAGTGTGGAGCCCTACATAGGGCTTGAATTCACCATCCTGATCTCAAGACCTAAGCTGAGATCAAGAGTCCAATGTTAACTGACTGAGCCACCCAGTTGCCCCTAAAACTTTTTTTAAACAATTTAGACCCTGTACCTGATACAGTGATACTTTGTGGTGTTGTGGGGCCGCCCACCTCTTCTGAGGCTGTACTTAGGGTATCTTCCTCTGTCAGAAAACAAAGAGAATAGCAGTTTGAATTTGCTGTTCACAGAACTCAAATTTACTTTTGCAATTGAAGGTTATACCGAAAAACTAGTAATGCTGGATTCCAGCATCAAAACTGTAGCCTAGAGGCACCTGGGTGGCACAGTCAGTTGAGCTTTTGGCTTTGGTTTCAGCTCAGGTCCTGATCTCAGGGTGGTGAGAAGGAATCCCACATGGAGCTCTGTGCTCAGTGTAGAGTCGGCTTGAGACTTTCTTTCCCTCTCCCTCTGCCCTTCCTACCCCTCTCTCAAGTTAATAAATCTTTAGGAAAAAAAGAACCAAACTGTAACCTCATAGCCAAGAACATTTGTCATCTCTAACCAAATTTTAAAACGCCTTTGTAGAGCGCCTGGGTGGCTTAGTGGGTTAAAGCCTCTGCCTTTGGCTCAGGTCATGATCTTGGGATCCTGGGATCAAGGCCCGCATCCGGCTCCCTGCTCAGCGAGGAGCCTGCTTTCTCCTCTCTCTGCCTGCCTCTCCACTTACTTGTGATCTCTCTCTCTCTCTGTCAAATAAATAAAATAAAATAAAAATAAAAATAAAATAAAATGCCTTTGTAGGATTCACTACCTTTGAAATCTTAGAAGTATTCTGTCTTAGAAGTCCCAAAGCACAGTATTCTTTATTTGGGAATATGACTATGATAGCACTTTTAGACTCAATTTTGTAATGTCTTTCATTGATACATTCTAATGCTTGACTAAGAGCTCTTACATCTCTTTTTCATTTGATCCTCATTGTAACTGAGAATGATCCTTATTTCAATACACATAAATAGGTAAAAGACCTTAAGATTAAGTGGTCTTGGGGTGCTTGGATGGCTGAGTCATTAAATATCTGCGTTCGGCTCAGGTCATGATCCCAGGGTCCTGGGGATCAAGCCTTGCATTGGGCTTCCTGCTCAGCAGAAAACCTGGTTATTCCTCTCCCACTCCCCCTGCTTGTATTCCCTTCTTGCTGTCTCTCTCTCTCTGTGTGTCAAATAAATAAATAAAATCTTTAAAAAAAATGATTAAGGTCTTAGCAATTTTCATGTTGAATTGTTAACAGCAGACAGGTAATAACATTTTAAGAAACTGATAGTGCTTAGTGTGGTAAATGTAACATGCACTTACTGTAGTGTAGTATTGTATGTATAGAACATTTACAAGTCCGTTGTTTGTAGTTTGGGGAAAGCTCTTCCTCATGCATATGTTGGATTGCCGTGTCGAAGTATCACAATGCTATGATAGCATTTCTTCACTCCTGCTGTACTTTGCTATACACTGGGACTTTTTTTTTTTTTTAAGATTTATTTACTTATTTGAGAGAGAGGTGGAGGGGCAGAGGGAGAGGGAGAAACTCACGCAGATTCCACGCTGAGCATGGAGCCTGTGCGGAGCTTGATCTCATGACCCTGAGATCAGACCCAAGCTGAAACCAAGAGTCAGATAAAACCGACTGTGCCACTGAGGAGCCCTGGGACATTATTTTTTTAAAAAACATTTTGTGTTACTGTTGTCTGTGCAGTTGCTTGTAATGATTATTGTAAAACTAGATAAAACTACCCAGTGGTTATTATTAAGAGACCAGTGAGGCAAAAGGTGAGGTGGTTAGGGATCCCATAAGCCTATGCAGCAATAGGTATGTGGAGATTTGTATTAGGATCGGACAAGATCTTATTTTAAAGACCTGTTTGCACAGTGAGACTAGAATGAAGTTTAGCTTTTAGCAGTATCAATACCTTAAAAGACAGGTTGTACTTTGGAGCCACATAAGGCTACCTAATAAGTTACTTTTTTTAAAGTTGAAATTTTTATTGAGATAAATGTAGATTCACATGCAATTTTTAGAAATACTAGAGATCCATTTCACACTTGGTCCTGTTTTCTCCAATGGTAACATTTTATTAAACTGTAATATACTATCAAATCAAGGATATTAACATTGATACAGTTCACTACTCTGATTCAGAGTTCCTGTTCCACTTGTACTCACTGTGTGTGTGTATATGTGTGTATTATGTTCTGTAATAATTTTATCACCTTGTAGGTTCATGTCTCCACCATCAAGGTCAAGATACTCCACAATTCCAACACCACAGGATCCCTCTGGTTGCCATTTTGTAACTAGATTTACCTCCTTCCATGCCCAAGCCCTTCCCCCACCCTCACCCCAGTGGAGAGCACAAGTCGAAGGTAAACTTTGGCAAACCTTATTTCAGCAGAATCTGAATTTATAACATTTTATCTAAGTGACTAAAACCATCACTTCTAGGCTCAAGCACATGTCCTACTTCTGAGAAATAGAAATATTTAGAGATTAGGTGTTCTGTGGAAATTTTAAGTAGTTAGTGCTAGAAAATAAGATGTCATATTGGAGGGTTGTGGTGTGGAAGTCCCTAAATTTAGCATATTTTAAGGAAAGAGAAGCATTTAGTTTCTCTTATGTTTCTATCCCAACTGGTATACTGCAATTCATTTCTGACTCTCACTACCTGGAGTCTTGCATTAGACTCCAAAGCTTTAAGGGCTCAATCATCCGTAACACTGCCCTTACTTCACATACTAGCCACCCTTCCAGCTGACTGGCTACAACTTCAGGGGGTGCTATGACCACCTCAGGTTTAATCATTTGCTAGAACAATGCATAGAATTTAGGAAAGCCTAAGCTATACTTAGCATCCAGTTTTATTATTAAAAAAAAAGAACTCAGAAGCAACCAAATGAGGATCCACATGGGGTAAGGTCTGAGAGGGTCCTAGATACAGAACCTCCATGACCTCTCCCTGTGGCATCAGGGCCTGTCATTCTCCCAGCACATCAATGTGTCCACTAACTAGGAAGCTCTTCTAAGCCAAAGTTTTTATTGACATGATTGATTATAGCATGATTAATTAAGTCACTGGCTGCATGACTGAATTCAGTCTCCAGACTTACTTCCTTGCTAGAGATCAGGCTGGCCTAAAATTCCTCCTAGACTGGCCTAAAATTAAGCCTCTTAATCACAAGGTTGGTCTTTATGGTGACCAGTCCTATCCTGAAGCTATCTAGAAACCTACATTGGAAATTACAAAGGTTTTTGAAGCTCTGTGTCAGGAACTGGGCATAAAACCAGATACATGTATTCTTTATTTTTTTATTTTAATTTTTTTTGAGATTTTATTTTTAAGTAATCTCTGCGTCCAATGTGGGACTCAAACTTACAACCCCGAGATCAAGAGCCACATGTTCTACTGTCTTAAGTCAGCCAGGCACATCTGTATTCTTTATTATGTCACAGCTTCTTAAAGAGTTTGTGAAAATATAAACAGGAAGAATTAGAAAAGTCACATTTTTATAATTATCTATTAAGTTGCCTGTATTTAAATTTATCAGCTTACTTAAGTCTCAACTTTTTTTTTACATTTATAATTTTTGGGTTTTCTGAAATTTTAACAATCAAGTCTTTATTTAGATCTTCTGTTGGATTAACAATTTAAAGGTTCTCAGGGTGCCTGGGCGGCTCAGTCGTTAAGCATCTGCCTTTGGCTCAGGTCATGATCCCAGGGTGTTGGAATCGAGCCCCGCATCAGGCTCCTTGCTCAGCAGAAAGCTTGCTTCTCCTTCTCCCACTCCCTCTGCTTGTGCTCCCTCTCTCACTGTGTCTCTCTCACAAATAAATAAAAATAAAAAATTTAAAGGTTCTCAATGTGATGGTTCATGTGATAATGCATTAGTTTATAATTTACTGCTAAGATTATCCAAATTGTATTGAAAATGTACAAAAGTGTTTATTTCATTTTAAAGAAAATTATTTCCAATTTTTTGGCTTATTATAAATAATGAATTGGAGAAAACAAACTTGGCATAGCCTCTGAGGTACTAACGATAGATAATTTAGTGCCCTCTGCTGGCCATCACATTGTTAATTTTTGTGAAATTATGGGGATAGTATTTTAATTTTGGAAATACATTTTACCACAGCCAAAAAGAAAATAGTTTTAAGATTATTCTTAAAAGAACAGTGTAATCTTTCACTTGTGATTTTTTTAGGCTGATAAGAGTAACTTCCAATAGGATATATATATGCCTGTCTCCACCCCTCAGAGCCAAAATTGATTTACTTTTGACTGCCTATACTAGAAAGCAGTGACTTGTGAGAATACAAAGATATTGAAGTATTCCACCTCAAGTATAAATGGCAACTGATATTAGAGATGAATTAAGTAAATTTTAGGTTTACTCAGAAAAGACAGGTAACTGACAAGACTGTCAAACACAGATTTCCTCTTTAGACAGTCCTTTTTCTTCTGGCTTTCTGATTCCTTTTATCATCTCTTGCCTATGCCTCAGGCGGGGAGAAAATAAATTTATTTTAGATCCAAAGAAGTAGTTATGCAATATTCATGGGCCATTTCTTTTTATTTATTGTAATAGATAGGCAAAGCCCAGGAGTTCTATGAGTCTTCCTAGTGATTAACTTCTTTCATATTGCATTAGTCATGCATTTTTTTTTTTAAGATTTTATTTATTTGACAGAGACAGAGATAGCAAAAGAGGGAACACAAGCAGGGAGAGCAGGAGAGGGAGAAGCAGGCCTCCCACGGAGCAGGGAGCCCGATGCGGGCCCCGATCCCAAGACCCTGGGATCATGACCCGAGCCAAAGGCAGACACCCAACAACTGAGCCACCCAGGCACCTCCCCCCCTTTTTTTGTTTTAAGATTTTATAGTCAGCATTTTTTAAAGTGATCATTGGAATTGGCTAATTTTTCTCCCCTAAATGGAATCAAATTGGATTTTATGTTGTACTTTCTTCAGCCCTCTGCTGGCCTTACTCTCTAAATATGACAACCTAGATGTGGTTTTCAACCCTGGCTGTTCTTGATGATCTTCTATAAAAATATATGTGCCTGAACCCATCCTATAACACCCTAGACCAGAATCTCCAGGGGTTCGACAGCTCTAGTTAGATATTTATATGAAGAATCTTGAAGCATATATTTAAGATGGTAAAAAAAATTACTTTTGGGAGATCAGTTTAATGACCAAGTGTCAGTGTTAACAATATGGGGCAATAGCAATTCAATATAAAGCCAAAATAAAGTAACCTCTACTTATTTTTACATGACTGTTCATCACTTTATTGTGTTATTTTTACGTATTTATTTACGTATATATTTTTTAAGTAGGTTCCGTGCCTAGCGTGGAGCCCAGTTCTGGGCTTGAACTCACAACCCTGAGGTCAAGATCTGAGTTGAGATCAAGAGTTGGACATTTAACCTAGTGAGCTTACCCAGGTGCCCTGTGTTTTGTTTTTGTTTTTAAAGATTTTATTTATTTATTTGACAGAGGGAGATACAGCGAGAGAGGGAACACAAGCAGGGGAGCAGCTGAGGGAGAGGGAGAAGCAGGCTTCCCACCGAGCAGGGAGCCCCATGTGAGGCTCGATCCCAGGACCCTGGGATCATGACCTGAGCCAAAAGCACGATCAGGACCTGAGCCAAGAGCAGACACTTAACGACTGAGCCACCCAGGCGCCCCTGTGTTTTGTTTTTAAAGAAAGACTACTTGATGTGAGTTTTTTTCCTGAAGATAAATATCCCTATCTTTTTTCTTTTTTGGCTTATGAAAATTTATTATAAATATCCCTATCTTTATACCTCAATACAGTCTTCTAAATAGTGGAGTGGCAGTTTGTCTCTCAATAGTTGTATATTGCAGGGGTGCCGAAAGTCCTTTCCTATTTCAGTGTTTTTTTTTCCTGGGGTGCCTGGCTATGTTCGTGGAACACGTGACTCTTGATCTCAGGATTGTGAGTTCAAGTTCCACATTAGGAGTAAAGATTACATGAAAGTAAAATATTTTAATAAGTAAATAATTTAAAAAATCAGTTTCTTCTCTTGTGGGTTTATATCTTTGCTTTTATTTTTACGTGAAAGTTTTAAAAAGCTTAATTTCTAGAATGACTGTAAATATTTCCTGTTTCATATTTTCTAAACATATTCCAAATTAACATAAACATACCAGACAATTTTTTAAATCCCTGTCAGTTTATATTTGACTTAATGTTTTCCTTTCACTTATAAAAAATTATCTTGAGATACTGTACTTAAGTGAGTCCAGAGGACTAACGAGCTAGAATCTTCTGAATGCTGAAGTTCTTAATGTTTTTCATGGACATCTTTGTCTTATTAAACACAATCTGATTTTAGCTTTTTTACTTGTAGTAACAAGGGTCATTGCCGTGGTCCCCTGAGAAACTTAGGAGCCTGGAGTTTTGCTTACCTTTGTTATCATACCCCTTGTCAGCTGCATGTTCCTATCAAATTAGTCTCCTTAATTTCTCCCTGTTTTTACCTTTCACCATTCTAGCAGCTTTCCTTTCCCCCACTGAGCTGTCGTATCTGATAAGTCAGAGAAAGAAGTTTGCCAACAGTGTGGGGAATTTGATTACCTGGTTTGTTAATCAGTATGATCTTTACATTTTCCAAGGCTATATGAAGCTTTTTATTTTTTTTTAAGATTTTATTTATTTATTTGACACAGAGAAAGGGATTACAAGTAGGCAGAGAGGCAGGCAGAGAGAGAGAAGAGAGGAGGAAGCAGGCTCCCTGCCGAGCAGAGAGCCCGATGTGGGCCTCGATCCCAGGACCCTGGGATCATGACCTGAGCCAAAGACAGAGGCTTTAACCCACTGAGCCACCCAGGCGCCCGGCTATATGAAGCTTTGAACTAAAAGACTATGTATGAGGTCTGTAATGGCTAGCTACGCTTTTGCTTGGGGGCCTGGTGATCCCCCACCACCACCAGCCCCCCGCCGCCATTGCTCATTTTGGTTTGTGTAAAAGGCAAACCATCACATAGAAAGCACTTACTTTCCTTCACCCCTTTAGTACCCTGTACTGTAAGACAGTGTTTCTCAAACTTGAGCATGCCTAAGTTCCCAGATGATGGTGATGCTGCTACACTTTGAAAACCAGTTATAGGGAACATTACTGTCACTAACAGTTTTCACCTTCCACTTCTGTGTTTTGTAAATATGAGTATTAGTCTTCATATAATGTTATAAGCTTGTATGTTCTTATGATATCTTAGTTATTATAGCATCTTATTGTTATGTATTACACATCAAAAGTAATTAAATCATAAAACCCATCATTAGGTCCACACCCTCATGACCTCTAAGCCTAATTATCTCCCGAAGGCCGCATCTCCAAATGCCCTTTCGTATGTTGATATGCCTTTAGGGGTGACACAGTTCAATCGATAGCAACATCATATAATAACATGTTATATATTTTTTCACACACACAAAAACAAAAAATACTATTTTACCTGTACCAGGACTTTGTTTTATATCTCTCTCTCTTAGGTCTTCTGACATACAGCTGATGAAGTCATCTTCAGCCGCATCTCCAGCAATGACTGTGTGAATATAGTGGGATAAATGGTGGTTTGGTTTTATTCACTTTCAGCACAGTGTTTTAAACTCTTATATGTTATTTTCCCTTGTAAAGTGAACCTGATGGGGGTGTCTGAGTGGCTTAGTTGGTGAAGGGTCTGCCTTTAGCTCAGGTCATGATCCTAGGGTCCTGGGATCAAGCTCTGGGTCAGGCCTCGCTGCTCAGTAGGGAGTCTACTTCTCTGTCTTTTCTGCCCCTCCCTCATTTGTGTGTGTGTGTGTGTGTTTTTCTCTCTCTCTCTCTAAAATAAATAAAATCTTCTTTAAAAACCTGATGCTAAATACTGTGGTTGTTTGCTTTTTTTT
>LNAC01000141.1:705949-741759 GCA_002007465.1 Ailurus styani | reverse complement strand
TTTTTTTTTAAAGATTTTATTTATTCATTTGACACAGAGAGAGAGATTACAAGTAGGCAGAGAGGCAGGCAGAGAGAGAGGAGAGAGGAGGAAGCAGGCTCCCTGCTGAGCAGAGAGCCCGATGCGGGCCTCGATCCCAGGACCCTGGGATCATGACCTGAGCCGAAGGCAGCGGCTTTAACCCACTGAGCCACCCAGGCGCCCGGTTGTTTGCTTTTCTCTAGTTTACATTCCCCACCCATAAGCATCTTTAGTCTTAGGTCCCTATAGATAGATACCTGGTGTTTTAAGTCTCTAACGAGGCCTTCTGACTTATAACTGATGGAATCACTCTCAGCTGTATTTCTAGCAATTACTCTCTGAACGTAATTATGCTGCTGCTGTTGGGCGACTTTATCGCTAGTCATTTTAATTTAAAAATTTTTAAAGATTTTATTAATTTATTTGACAGAGAGAGACAGCAAGGGAGGGAATACAAGCAGGGGGAGTGGGAGAGGGAGAAGCAGGCTTCCCACGGAGCAGGGAACCCGATGTGGGGCTCCATCTTAGGACCCTGGGATCATGACCTGAGCCAAAGGCAGACACTTAACAAATGAGCCACCCAGGCGCCCCTAGTCATTTTAATTTTAACGGGACAGATGTATCGTTCTCTAGCAGACCAGTTTCTTTCTTCTCCACCAGCGAACGATTTCAGGACTTCTCGCCATCATTTCTCAATCCTAACTCTCTGTCATTGCCTGTTTCCCCTAGATACACATTCATATTCTGAGAATTAGGACTGCATTGTTTAAGGCAGATGTTAAGATCTAGAAACGTGGGGTGCCTGGGTGGCTCAGTCATTAAGCGTCTGCCTTCGGCTCAGGTCATGATCCCAGAGTCCTTGGATCAAGCCCCATATCGGGAAGCCTGCTTCTCCCTCACCACTCCCTCTGCTTGTGTTCCCTCTCTCACTGTGTCTTTCTCTGCCAAATAAATGAAATCTTAAAAAAAAAAAATTTAGAAACATTATGGTTAGTAGAGGTCTTTAAGAACATGTTGTCAAGTCCATAAAGACTGAGCTAGAACTTCAATTTCCTGACTTTTGGTCTAGAACTCATCTAGTTTATTTCATGCTGTCATTATCTCTATGTGTATTGTTTCTCAATCCTTTGGGTTAAACTCATTTTAAAGAACTTTATGATGTGTCTCAGAAGAACTTACACTTCAAAGACATTATCATGGGTTTTGTGTTTTTCTAAGTTCTTTAATGATCTTTTCCTGTTCACTCAATTTTACTACAGTTACTATAAAAAACTTGCTTTAACTTTTGCCATTTAGAGTTGCAGTTTTACTTTAGTAAAATTGGTCTATTTTTAAACTTGTGGAAATCAATTTTATTTCATCCATAACTTCGTACTATTCTCTGTGTTTTGGAGGAGATTACATATACATTAAATATGTTTCATGATAAATTCAACCTTTAGCTTGTGGAATATAGTGAAGCCTGTTTAACTTAGGTTATATTCACGTTATCATGCTACTGACATTTTCATTTAATGTGACCTGACTTTTAGATTACTTTCTTTTGCCTTCCTACCTGTTCGATCCTCTTCTGTTTTTACACTGGCACATCTGGTGGCTCGTTTTTCATCTTGGAATTCCTGTTGTTGTGATTTCTCTGTTTTATCGTGTCCCAAAATAGCATCCAACTCAGTAAAAAATTTCATACTCTTGGTTATGCCTTGGTCTTGAGCCATTCTTACAATCTTGTATTCATGTTTTAAGTTTTTATACTTTGTTCTGCACTGTTTCCAGTCTCTTTCTATTCCAAATTTCTGAAGCTTGGCAGCAATTTGTTCAAATATCCTTTTATTTCTCACTGTTCCTTCTAGTTGTTGTTGTATACTTATATCAGACCAGATGCCAATTAGAGCCCTGACTTCTGGCACAGTCCAATGTTTTCCTCCTTCATTTGCTATAGTTGGAATAAAAGTTGGATTAATAGAGGGTTCCATGAATGATGTAGAGTTACCTGTATCAGATGGGGAGGGAAAGAGATATGTGCATAGGTTACACACACAAGATAAGTAAAGTAATTGGATGCAATCTTAATAAACAAAGAAATTTTCTCCTTAGGAGATGGACTACAAACCATAGCTCAGCTTTTTTCTGAAACTAATGGGGAAATGAAATACAGAACCTGAATCTGTTTCTTACTATGACAGTGACTGGCCTTTAAAAAGTTGTGTTTTTAATTAGTCACATTTTGATCATCTTTTTTTTTTTCTCTATCATTTCTTATTCTTCCATTCTGCTCTTTTGGTATGTGGTGTGTGTATCAGTATATATTGGATGTTGAATATATAATTTTGTATTATTTACTTACAGAAAGCAATACAGTTAGAAAATGGCTCATTGAGGGCAGTTTTTGTTTGTTCCTTGTTTTGTGATAGGATAGATGGGAGCAATTTATCTCCTCCTTTAATCTAATGATTTCTATTGGCTACATAGCAGTATCTCCTAGGGAGCCTTTGTAAATGACTACTTTGCTGTTACTCCTACCCCTCATCCCCATACTGTGATTCTAGTGTGCAGTCAGGGCTGAGAAACAAGATGATTCATGAATGAAGGGTGGAAGGGCGCCTGGGTGGCTCAGTGGGTTAAAGCCTCTGCTTTCGGCTCGGGTCATGATCTCAGGGTCCTGGGATCGAGGCCTGCATCGGGCTCCCTGCTCAGCGGGGAGCCTGCTTCCCCCCCCCCTCTGCCTGCCTCTCTGCCTCCTTGTGATCTCTCTCCCTCTGTGAAATAAATAAATAAAATCTTTAAAAAAAAAAAAAAGAATGAGAGGTGGAAGAATTACATTATAACAACTGGTGCTTCTTAACTCCTTATGAAAATAAAAGATGTCCCATTGATCAAAGACCTAATGTCATTTTAACTAAAGTATTAGACTTTTTTAATGCAAGGTAGTGTGTCAGAAATTCCATAATGCCTTGGGCATAATGTCCCCACTTAGAAATCCTAGCATGATACCTTCAGGTTACATCTCTAGCACAGTTTTGTAACTCCTTTTATGGTAATGATATTACTTGAGGTTATATTGGTTATTTAAACAACCATATTATCTGTGTTCTTCTCTGATTTCATGTTCATGTTTAATAAAAAGGTAGTTCAGACCTCAGCATCTATAATGTATGTCATTAAAAAACTTTTTAGCATTTACCTGAAGTATAGGGAGCTGTTTTTATTTTGGTGTCTTTAATGTCTTTGTTTTGAAATGCTTTTCAGTATTTTTCCTTACTTGAATTAACAACCTTCAGTAAGAATTTAGAAGCAAAATGGGGATTTATATTGATTAATCACGTGAATAAAACCGTCCTTGACCTCATTGATTTGATATTACTTACTTTCAAATGTAGAGTTCTGTTTGTCTTAGACCTCAGGAGTGCTAAAGTGATATATTCATTAAATTTTAGCACCTACTATGTATAATTTTGACCATGATATTCTTTATTATGCTTAAAGAATAGATTGTGAATTTAAGGCTAATATTATTAGACAGTTTACATTTTGTTGAAGAAATCATTTATTTTATAAATGTGACTGGAATAAAAAAAGAAATTACTTATTTTAGAAATGATTTTTTTTTAAGTGTGCATTGAGGGAAACATAAGATAATCCTAAATGTTTCTGTTTCTATCAGGAAAAGTCATGCATTTTCTCAGAAACCAATCTTACTTTCTGATTGGAAATTTAATCAGTTTCATTTCGTTTTGACCCACAATACTATACCTAGTTCCATTGGTCTGATATGAGAAACCAAAAGTAAAGGATTTCCTGAGAGGTCTTCCTTATCTTCTAATGTAACTGACATTTTGCCTGGAAAGAGAACAGAATTCCTGTTAGAGTAAGTTCTAAGGAAGTTAAAAATTGAATTAATAATGGCTGAGAATGCTAGTAACTTGAGCTGAATTTGATCATATTCACGAAGATTTGTAATAGACACATTTTGTAATAAAATGGTATAATATGATTTAAATACTTATATATATAGAGATTTAATTTCTTCCATCCATGGACATGGTTTATTTTGAACTTCCACTAGATTTGTTTGCTAATTTTATGTTTCTAGAGATGATTGTGGTTCGTTTTCAAATTACATTTTTTAAATGAGATGTTTTCTTGAGGTGCCTGGGTGGCCCCGTCAGTTAAGTATCTGCCTCTTGATTTCAGCTCAGGGTACAATCTCAGGGTGGTGAGATCATTGAATCCCGGGCCAGGGTCTGTGCTGAGCATGGAGCGGGCTTAAGATTCTCTCTCTCTCTTCTCTCTCTCTCTGTACCCCCCATTACGCTTGTGCTCTCTCTGGCGGAAAAAAAAAATGAAGTGTTTTCCTTATTTTTGTAATTTAGGTACTTTAACATAATAGGCACTTGATAAATGATAGTAGCAATATAAAACAGAGGTCCTATAATGAGATAATCAGAAAATCTTGTTTAATTGGCATATTTGGTCAAATAGCTAAAATTTATTGGTAAATACTAAACTTTCCAGAAATTAATCTATGTTAAATGGACCAAGGAATGTAATTTAAAAGAACCATGTCAACCTTGAAAAATGAAAAAGGTCCCCTCTTGATCTCCTGGTTTTTATGGCTTGAATGTTTTCATAAAATGAGACACAGACTACTTTTTAAAGTAATCAAATGAGGATAGTAATTGTGAGGAAAAACTAAAATACATCATTCAAAGGAACCCAGCATAGAATTTTGGATTCATTTGGCACATGAAGATGAATCATAATTACAGTGAGGCTGAAGGCTGATCAGGAGGTAATTAAGTATGTTTTAATTACTCTTTGTAACTTTCTGAATCAAAGATTTATTATTCTTTTATCATTTCCATATGTTTTTTCAATTTTGTTTTACTAAGTAACAAACAGCATTCTATTTTACTTTACGAGATCAAATATTAGGCATGATTTTAATGTCATGAACATTTAAAATCACAGTTCACTATTTAGATGCATTCCATTGAAGAATAAGAAAACAAATGTCATCTTAAAGATTATATTAGGGATCCCTATTTTATTTTATTTTATTTATTTATTTATTTAGGGATTCCTATTTTAAAATAGAATAACAAATAAAAAATAAGGGAAGCACTACTGTTTTCAAATGGCACATAGTTGGGAATGTGAAAAATAAAAATCTGTGGTTATATAAGAATTCTCTTTAAGAGAAGTGTGGAAGGGCGCCTGGGTGGCTCAGTGGGTTAAAGCCTCTGCCTTCGGCTCAGGTCATGATCCCAGGGTCCTGGGATTGAGGCCCATATCCGGCTCTCTGCTCAGCAGGGAGCCTGCTTCCTCCTCTCTCCTCTCTCTCTGCCTGCCTCTCTGCCTACTTGTAATCTCTCTCTCTGTGTCAAATGAATAAATAAAATCTTTAAAAAAAAAAAAGAGAAGTGTGGAAGATGATATACCTAGTTAATGTAACATGTTCAAGAGAACAGTAAAAAAACGTAAGGATTGAGGGCATAGTTTTGTTTTTTGCAAACAGCCTGGAGCTAAATAAACATTCAGCCCAGAGTGCAAAAGAAAAGCTCTCTTCGCAACTGCTTCAGGGGTATTTTTTCTTAGGTTGATCATTCCTAGCGTCAGTCCCAAAATTGTAAGCAGGGGTCCCATGCTCTGAAGATTTTAAACTGAAACTCTTAAGTCATTACTCCTGATGCATTTGTATCAAGTAAGAGGAGGGAAATAGGGTGGAAATTTGGTCACCCCTGAAGGAATGTGATTCGGTAGCAGTAGTAGGTCAAAGGTATTCTGAGCTTGAGGATGATTATAATTTCCAGAACACGAAGCCTCTTAAGAGTTTGTGTTTTGAGTCCTTTGCCAAGGCTCAGTCAGGCTACCTGCTGCCTAACAGAGGGAACCAGATCCTCTGTCCTTACCACTTGCATGAGGTTGATCCCGACAGTGGAAAAGGCACATTCATTTTCTTCCCTTCTTCAGTTTACCATACACCAATAAAAATTCTGCTGGTTCCGCCATAGAAAAACCAGAAGACATTACAAATGAATCAGACCTGGAGAAAGGAGGGCTTTCTAAGCCTTAGAAAAGACTGTTTGCATTAAAAACTTAAATCAGAAACTTTGTTTTTAATCAAAGACTATCTGATTACATTAAAAACCTTTGAATTCTGTAGGTCAAGTAAAAATCAGCCCAAATTGTAAGGCAAAAGAGATCATGCAATTTCTAAGACCTCAGTTGACATGAACAGTTAATTTGTAAAAATAAACAGAAAACTGTTCCATATCACTAGCAGTTGAACAAATGCAAAATAAGTTGTTTATTGCATATACCATTATAGATAGTTATTTGTTTATTAAATTAGCATACTTCATTATTTGTTAAATTAGCGAAGTCTCCCCCCCACTTCAACCCCATCCTATGATCTGATATGATAGGCTTCTCTATAAAAAAGGACAGTCTCATTCTTAATAAAGTTCAATTCTTTTAGAAAACAGTTTTTTAAAAACACTGTTTCAAAGTAATCATACCCTTCCCGACCAATAATTGAACTTCTGATAGTCTCTCCTAAAGTAATAATGTTAAATATGGACAAAAGGTATTGATTATAAAGGGGGCAAATATAAACTCTGCTTTATGCACTCAGATATATGGAACCATTAAGTAATGTTTAATTCTGAATTATAATTAGTTCTGGGTAAAATGTAAAGATTATTAAAGAAAACAAAATGCTAATGTGCCTGTAATTTTACAATTTAAAAAGGTTAAAGAACAACCCGTGGAATTATGGATGATATGTGGGAAGGGACTGGAAAGTAGGAAGACCACTTAAGAAGTTACCTTAATATTCCATGTGATAGATGAAGTTCTGCATGGTGGTAACGAGAATGGAACAGAGAAAAATTTATGAAACATGTCAGTAGATTTTTTTTTTTAAGACTTAGTGATTGACCAGAGGTCAAGGGTACCTCACATGTTTCTATTTGAATGATTGGACATACAGTGATAATAAGGTGGAAGCAATTTGTAGGAGCATCAGTTCTGAATAAGGGAAGAGAGTGTAGTTTTAGGATTTGGGGTTTGAGATACCTTAAACATACAAGGTTAAGTTGTAATTATGGGCCCTCTGCTTGTAAGTGAAATTGAGAAATTTGGAGCTGTGGGGGTACCTAAATGGGTTAGAAGGAGATCCTGTTTATTGGAGATTACACGTGTGTGCGTGCGCGCACACACACACGAGGGAGAGGGGAGGAGACATAGAGACACAAGAGAGGGGCAAAAAAAGTGCAGATATTAGCACCCACATCTTTATTACACCAAGACCAACCTCTGGTTAGATTGAAAGCTTTTCAGAAGCTGAGTGGTTTACTTACCATGAATCAATATTTAAAGCATTTGAATGATGAAGAGTACAGGATGATTAATTGAATAAAATAATGTTGTTACTGTTTAACTTGACAATGACTACAAAGCTTTCTCAGATTATGGTATAGTATCAGAAACGTAAAGGAAGTATGTTAAGTGGAATGGATTTTTTACCAAATGATTTATTACTGAGCTTTAAACACAAAGTTCAGATGACCAAATTAACCAAATTAACCTTACTTCAACTTCTGTCATTTTATCCTAACCCCCTTTCTCATTTGATATCTTTATTCTACCACTTAAACCATTTTCTTTTGGGTGTTACATTTATTCTTGGTGCCCTGCTTTCTGAGGTTACACATCACTGAATGCATGTGCACATAGCTCAATGCTCTGCAGACGGTAGGTATTCGAGATTTTGAATTAAACAGCTCTGCTCTTAAAAATAGCATCTGTAAGACTTTGGCTATGGGAGATAATCTCATTACTGCCACTGATTTCCCCACTTTCCCTAGTCATACATTCAGCTTCCACAGCCCGAGCAAATTCTGTGTAAATACAGTGGGGCTTAACAACACAGCAGGTCAAGAACCTTGCTTTAATATCTAAATCATTTAATCATAAATCATTTATCAAATCTGTTTTTGTTTCACTGATTCTTTAAATGGAACTGTTCTTCCAAATGAATAATGAAGTTGTTTATTCCTAGTATTTTAGTGCTTTTATTGATAAATTAAGGAAAATGGGAACGTAAATATAGAGCAGAAAGTCCTATCCTCTTTGGAGCTGTGGAGAAACAACAGTGGAGCATATATTAGATTTTGTGACTCTTATTTTTTTTTAAGATTTTATTTATTTATTTGACACAGAGAGAGATTAGATCACAAGTAGGCAGAGAGGCAGGCAGAGAGAGAGAGAGGAGGAAGCAGGCTCCCCGCTGAGCAGAGAGCCCGATGCGGGCCTCTATCCCAGGACCCTGAGATCATGACCTGAGCCGAAGGCAGAGGCTTTAACCCACTGAGCCACCCAGGCACCCAAGATTTTGTGACTCTTAAAACCTGAAATATTTTCAAAACCCAGTCAATTTTCCAAAAAACATATCAGGCATGCTTATGGAGAGTTGGCATTAGTGGTTAATGTTGTTATTTCTTTTTTAAGCATTTAATGTTATTTTAGTGTGTTTTTTCAGTATTTCACAGATTTTAAAAGTGGAGGTATTTAATCTTTTTAAAATTTCTAGCATAACAGGTCAGTTGTTTTTCTCAACCATGATATTCCAGGCTATGTTTATCATATGGACTCAGAAGTCCCTACTCTTTTAGTTTGTTAGGTAAAAACAAAAGATTGCTACTTTTTCTTTTTACCTTCAGTGGTCCCTGGAGCTGCACTTTGGCTCAGCGTTGCCAGGCACCGGCCATTCGCATCTTCCTCTGTTAATTGTGTGGCAGGTTCATACTGCAGGATCGCATCCAAATCATGGAAGAACTTCATAGTTTTAGAGCTGTCTCCAGAGCTATGGGCATATTTAACTGTTCTGTATTCATATTTGAGATTTTTGTACTTTGCCCGGCACTGTTTCCAATCTCTGTATACTCCTAGTGCTTGCAGCCTTTTAGCAATGTAAATAAATATTCCTTTATTTCTCAGGGTTCCATAAAGTTGTTTTCGTATATTTTTTTCTGCCCAGACACTTAGCAAAGCTTTAACCTCTTCTTCAGTCCAGTGCTTTCCTGCTCCACTCTCCATGTTGAAAGTGACCTGGAAATGATTCACTATTTCTAGCCAAGGTTCTGTTTCCTAGGAAACCAGACGGCTGGTTGTCAATAAGCTCCAAAGAGCTGAAAAGAGCCAGTTTAACTGGTTCAAGCTGCCTGAGGGGAGTAACTTGAGAAACTGCCAAATAAGCAGGCTTTGTGATTAAAGAAGCCTGGACCTAAATGATTCCTAACGTTTTTCATTTCAGCCTTAAGGGGAAATTACCCTTGAGATGAAAGGGAAGGAAAACCATTTTTTAATTTCTTTTCTTACATAATGTACTCTGGTTTACTAAAGGATCGTTGATTTAAAAAAAATTATTTTAGCAGTGGTTGGTAGAGGTTCTTTCTGCCCTAAGATTTATGGCTAACGTTAATTTCCCCCCCCATACAAAACATTTAGTCTTCTAGCATAGGTTAACATTAAAGACACATCATTTCACTAAAGAAATCCTATGTCACAAATGATCCAGTCTTACAGGGTGTGTAGTATTATGGATGTCTATTTAAGCTATTGATAATTTAGTAAAATTTCAATTTTAATTTTTTTAGATTTTTACTTTGTAGGTATACTTAATGTTGTAGTTTTTCTTGTTATTAAAATGCGAAAACAACTACAGCCTGTAGTTTAGAAAAAGATCCATTTTACCAAATAAGTCAACATATTAATTATTAATGTATACATATATTAGAGATTTACTTTTTATTTCTACCCTGATGTATATTCTTTGGACAAAAATTTGTTAATACACATCTGATATTTATAGCATTTGTTCAGAACTATTAAAAATTGTGAAGCATTTAGAACCTTTATTTTATCATATGATACTCCACAGTACTACAGATCCTCTTAAGTCTTTTGCGTGTTATGCTACCTCTGGCATAGCTTTTGGCTTTCTTCTCTAATCTATATCGTCACCTAAAAATACTAACACAGGGCGCCTGGGTGGCTCAGTGGGTTAAAGCCTCTGCCTTCGGCTCAGGTCATGATCTCAGGGTCCTGGGATCGAGGCCCGCCATCGGGCTCTCTGCTTGGCAGGGAGCCTGCTTCCTCCTCTCTCTCTCTGTCTGCCTCTCTGCCTGCCTCTCTGCCTACTTGTGATCTCTCGCTATCTGTCAAATTAAAAAAAAAAAATCTCTGGCTGCCTGGGTGGCTTAGTGGGTTAAAGCCTCTGCTTTCGGCTCAGGTCATGATCTCAGCGTCCTGGGATCCAGGCGCGCATCGGGCTCTCTGCTCAGCAGGGAGCCTGCTTCCTCCTCTCCCTGTCTCTCTGCCTGCCTCTCTGTCTACTTGTAATCTCTCTCTCTGTGTCAGATAAATAAATAAAATCTTTAAAAAATAATAAAATAAATAAATAAAAATACTAACACAGGAAATGAAATACAATGTGCTTAGGATCCAATCAGCTTAAGACTTTTAAAAGCAGTATTTACTTTTTTTGATAACTAAGGTGATAGATACTTGTTGGGAAAAAAGTGGGAAGTGCAGAAAAGCAAAGCAAAAACCTCAAAAATAAATGAATTTTGTTCATGATTCTATTACCCACCACTAAGCATTTTACCTGCTAATCTATTTGGAGATTTCCATTTATATCCACAAACTCAACTTTATTTAGAGGTCACATAGAACAGAGATTAGAAGCACAAGTTCTCTAGTCAGAATGTGTCTTCTCTTTCTGGCTGTGCCACTGCTGTCTGTGTGACATTGGGCAAGTTACTTAACTTCCGTTTCTTTAGTGTCCTTATCTGTAAATGGGAGCGATAGTCATAGTATCTATTTTAAAGGATTGTTGTGAGAGCCTAATAAATTAGATCATTCATGTAAATGCTTAGGACAGTGCCTGGCATGTTCGTTAGAACTCAGACAATATCAGCTGCTGCTTGCTAGTCACATCATCATGAGTCGAAGTGGCACTAGCATGTAATGTGTCATCAGTTCCTGGATGCTCTTGAGAAAAGCGTGCTTCATAAAGACTTCATAAAGAGGTAAATTTATATTTAACAGTTGATGCCTTTTTATATTCACAGGGGACAGGAGAGTGCTGGTATTGTGACCAGTGATGGGAATTCAGTACCAACGTTCAAAACACACAAGGTATATTTGAACATAATGAAATGTTGATAGTAAAGGTATCAATAGCCAGGTGATAACTAGTATGTTGGTGGGGGAAGGAAATTTGAACAGATAATTTACATATAGAAGACATACTCTGGATCTGCCATTTCCATTTGTCAAATGAGGGTGCATTTCTTTCCACATGATAGTTTGCTAGACTGACTCATTGAAACAGGTCATTTACTTAAACATGCTTTGAATTTTTAAAATGCAATTGACTTAGTGTATTATATTTGACAAATTTTATTGTTTAGTACATTTGTTCTTCAATGTTTTAATGAAAAGTATCTCATAAAACACGCACTTCAACATTGTGATTGTGAATGTATTAAATGCCATTAAATTGTTTACCTTAAAATGGTTAGTTTTATGTTATGTGAATTTCACCTCAAATTTTTTTCTAAAAAGATATTTTATGGTTCTTACAATTAGATTAGTCCTTATTTAAGATTAGAATTTGGAGCACAGAGGAATTATGTGAAGTGCATTGTCTAATTTGGGATTGCCTGAGCAGAAACTTAAGTCTTTACTGACTAGGGCCGCAGGTCTGTTTTTTTCCCTAAGACGAGCTTTTACTTTGATTTTGCAAGGGAATGGGTCTTGTAAATCATGTCTTTACTCAAGACAATTTGAAGAAATTATATATTTCAAACCTTGGAATTGGACATACAAGATATGCCACTACAGGAAACTGTGAATTAGAAAATTGTCAGCCCTTTGTTGTTGAAACACTTCATGGGAAAATAGCTGTGGCACATAATGGTGAATTGGTGAATGCTGCTCAATTAAGGAAAAAGGTAAGTTTTTTAATGATTTTTTTCATGATTAGGATAAATGAATGAAATGAAATGATGAGGGAGGGATCTTGGTGCAGGATGTTTTCTAACTGTTGCCACCTGTTACCTAACTGCAAAGGACAACTGTATTATAATTACCTGGAGTACTTGTTATAATGGCAGATTCTAAAATATCACCCCAGGGTCTGGGGTGGGAGGGTGGTCAGTTTACATTTTAATATGCTTCTAAGGTGATTCTGGTGTACTGCTTTAGAGTAGAGATTTGGAAAAGTTAATATATGGTTGTTGTTAGAAACAGAGAAATTGGGGTTTATGGACTCTTATCCTTTTAGCCTTGTCTTTATGTTCAAAGCATAAGAAGAAAATGGAATATAAACTTGAAGATAACAAATATAAGAAAGTGACTTGGAAACAGTTATAGGAAACCACTTGGGGAAAGGGCAAAGAGAGTTTACTCATGTTTTTTTTTGTTGTTTTTAGGATGTTATTTGGAGCATTCTGTGTTGATTTGTGCTTATACCTTTATTCGTCATTTCATCTTCCTTTTTTTTTAAATTACTTGGTATGGGGCACTTGGGTGGCTCAGTCAGTTGAGCGTCTATCTTCAGCTCAGGTCATGATCCTGGGGTCCTGGGATCGAGTCCTGCATTGGTCTCCTTGCTTGGTGGGGAACCTGCTTCTCCCTTGGCTGCTCCCCCTGCTTCTGCTTTCTCTCACTCTCTCTCCCACACTCTGTCAAATAAATAAATAAAATCTTTAAAAAATAATAAAAAATAATATTATTTGGTATATTTATATTCCTGATAGCTTAGTTATCCATTCTTGCCATTCACTTATTGATACCAAGTTTCTTCCCTCCACTGGATTCTAATAATCTTGATCTGGTCATGTTGCAAATAAAACCTAGGTGGCTCATTACCAGGATGGTTCTACACACACAGTTATCTCCTTAACATTCTAGAACCAGGCATTTTACATGGGATAGGTAGTGACAGAAGTCAAATGATGGTGAATTTTGGTGGATGGAAAATATCTAGACCCATGCTTCCATACCACTCATTGTCCTTTTATTTTCAATTCTAGCTCTAGTTATTTCCCAGAGCTTTCTTCTGCCCTCTTCTTAGGCTCTAGTATTATAATGATAATAAAATGTTTTTCTGCCCCCAAGTTAAAAAAAATTTTTTTAATTCATACAAAAAAAAATATAAATTTTGAAGTAAAAATTATTTAAAAAAAAATTAAAAAGCTCACCACTTAGGTAGCCACCAAAAGTTCAAGTCTGAACAATACCTAGCTCATTCTTTGTAGACATAACCCCTTACCCACATGCTGGATTTCACTTCTACACATTTCACTGCCTACTGAAAATGTGATATAGTATGAGTTTAAACTCAGCCTGTACATGTTGATGGTGATGCTCTAATCCTGGTCAGTCTTGCTCAGAACCTCATAATCATCATGAGAGCACTTATCCAATTTTTATTACATCTTCTACATTTAATTGTTCAATATGGTTAACTCCTTTCTGCTACTCTATCAGCGATAATCAGTGAGGGTGAGTAGCCACTGGCACTACAACCAACATACCTGGCTTTAGGGGCCCCACTATAATATGCCACTCTTAAGGGAATGTGTCGTATTGGTCAGGATTGTCGAGGGCTGAAAATGTTAGAATCACAATTCCAAATCCTGTGCCTTCTCTGCTATCCCCCACCTTTGTCGCAGGTCTACGTTCCTTCAAACTCAGTTTTCAAAAGCTATTTTTTATGCCTCCTAGAACACTTTTTTTTTTTTCTTCTTGTCTAAAAACCTTCAGAGACTTCCCAGGGCGCCTGGGTGGCTCAGTCGTTTAAGCATCTGCCTTCGGCTCAGGCTGCCGGAATCGGGCTCCCTGCGTGGCGAAGAGCCCGCTTTTCCCTCTCCCGTTCCCCCTGCTTGTGTTCCCTCTCTGGCTGTCTCTCTCTCTCTGTCAAAAAAAAAAAAAAGAAACAAAAAACTGAAAAATAAAAACCTTCAGAGACTTCCCATTGCTTCCAGCAGTGCTTCTCCATTACTATGTACATGTCATTAGTAGAGTGCAGAGTTTTCATAACTGAAAACTCACACAATGCCTGATTTCTTTGTATAATGGTGGGCTGTTGGGTAAAGAAGGGTCAGGTGGCGCTCTCCCTCTAATGATTACACTTTTCTCCATTCTAAATAGCTTCTGCGGCATGGTATTGGTCTGTCAACAAGTTCTGATAGTGAAATGATTACCCAGTTACTGGCGTATACACCTCCTCAGGAACAGGATGGCACCCCAGATTGGGTAGCAAGGTAATTGTAAAACTAGGCTAAGCTCATAGCTCTGGTAATGAGAGCTCTGTCTTGCATGTGTTTATAATTGAAATTATTCATTCAATTATTTAATTAATTTCAGGATTAAAAACTTAATGAAGGAAGCACCCACAGCATATTCCCTGCTTATAATGCACAGAGATGTTATTTATGCAGTAAGAGATCCTTATGGAAATCGTCCTCTATGCATCGGACGTCTTATGCCTGTATCTGATATAAATGATAAAGGTAATGCACTTCAGAAGAAATATAATTTCATCGTGCTTTTCCAAGTCATTGTCCTACTGTTGGCACACCCTCAACTCTTTAGGCATAGGAAGTTTATGAGTGAGAAGAAACTAGGTAAAAAGAAACAAATGATAGTTTTTAAAGTACATTTCCTTGAGTATTTCTGAGGATGAGCCATTTTTAAAGAAATTTAATGGACATTCCTGTTTTGTCTTATCTGAATTGCCTTTGCCCAGCTTTTTCATTTGATTTTAGTATGATTTCAGTGATTTTCTTTTTGACTTATTAGACGTCTATTTGAAACATTGAAAACAGTTTTGAAAGAATTTTGGTATCATAGTTTTAACTTTGGCTTAAGTTGAATGAAGATCAATTTTTTTTTCTTTTCAAATTTTTATTTAAGTTCTAGTTAGATTCATGTACTCAAAGTTGTAGGAATGGATAATTTTTTTTTATTAATCTATTTGGTGTTTAACTGTTCACTTGAAGTAGTTAGCCTCTTGTAAAATTTCTTGAATCTATTAACTAAATTGCCTTGTGATTTACAGAGAAAAAATCTTCAGAAACAGAAGGATGGGTGGTATCTTCAGAATCTTGTAGCTTTTTATCAATTGGTGCAAGGTAAGTTTTGTTTCACTCAGCATATTTACTTTTTCCATATCAATTACAAGAATTTTAAATGAAAGCTTTCTGATGTCTGTAAGAAGACATCTATAAATGCAGGTTCTTTTGTACATTGTACATTCAGCAGTTGCACTGACTTTAATGTTCCTGTAATACCTTCTAATTCTAAAACTGCCATCTTGTTTTCACAATACCATGAGACCTATTTTTAGAAAGGACTCAATTTCCTCAACAAGGAATAGTTATGATCAAAAAATTTAAGCCTGGGCGCCTGGGTGGCTCAGTGGGTTAAAGCCTCTGCTTTCGGCTCAGGTCATGATCTCAGCGTCATGGGATCGAGGCCCGCATCGGGCTCTCTGCTCAGCAGGGAGCCTGCTTCCTCCTCTCTCTGTTTCTCTGCCTGCCTCTCTGCCTATTTGTAATCTCTCTCTGTCAAATAAATAAATAAAAAATCTTTAAAAAAAAAAAAAAAGCCTCTGCTTTCGGCTCAGGTCATGATCTCGGGGTCCTAGGATCGAGGCCCGCATCGGGCTCCCTGCTCAGCGGGGAGCCTGCTTCCCCCCCCCCTCTGCCTGCCTCTCTGCCTCCTTGTGATCTCTCTCCCTCTGTGAAATAAATAAATAAAATCTTAAAAAAAAAAAAAATTTAAGCCAGAGTAAAAATGTTATCTTTAGCCTCTATTCTTCTAAAACTCAGTAAAACTTAGGGCTTTTATTTTTTTAATTCAAAATTAGAATTTAGAGGTAAAAGATATACATATTAAATTTATTGCTGGAGGAATATTAATTTTTAATTTTTTAAGCCATCTCTTAAACTGAACCACTTTTCCTTTATAAGGGCAGGGACTTGTGTGTGCTTTACAGTAGTTGTTACTATCAGTCCTAAGGACTGGTTTATTTAAAGTCTTCTTTCTTTAACATTGTTTCCCAAGATATTACCGTGAAGTCTTACCTGGAGAAATCGTGGAAATAACCAAACGTAGTGTCCAAACTCTTGCTGTTATACCAAGGTCTGAAGGAAACCCAGTGGCTTTTTGTATCTTTGAATATGTTTATTTTGCAAGACCAGATAGTATATTTGAAGGTAAATAAAATATCTTTAACTTTTTATAAAAGTGTCATATTTACCTCATCGAAATGTGGCAGTTCTTGGTTCGAAGGCTTATCTGGCCCTTTGGAGTCACATTGCTATCTGCTGTGGCTATGGGACTGAACCTACAAGTCATATGATGGCTATTCTCCCTTTCATTTGACTCTTGGGTTTTGTTTTCCTTTTTAGGAGTAAGGATTATGATGTTCAGATGTGTATTAGGGCCAGGGTTTTTTTAATAGTGAATTCCTCAGTTCAAGTATTTCCACTTTAGTTGTTTTATGTTTTACTTTACTTTTATACTCCATGTACAGCGTTCTAACAAGCTAATTTTCTTAGAATAATAATATCGTGTTAAGAAAAAATAATCCATTTCCTTTCCCAAATATTCCAGACCAGATGGTTTACACAGTAAGATATCGTTGTGGTCAGCAGCTGGCAATTGAAGCACCTGTGGATGCAGATTTGGTTAGCACTGTTCCGGAATCTGCTACACCTGCTGCTCTTGGTTACGCAACAAAGGTACTTTCTCTGGACATGCAGTAAAATGCTCTTGTAGCTCTGAAATTAGAAATCCTTGTATATAAAGAGAAACTTACCAATATATTGTAAGGAAAAAAGAAAATGTTGGGTCCTTTAAAGAGTTTTTTTCCAGCCTTTTCATTCAATGGCACTGTTTTAGTGGAGTCCACCCAAAGATTAGCAGAATGATCCCCTTCTTTAAAAAGATATGAATATATATATAATTTAGTGGAAATATTTCCTTATTATTAAAACCTATTTCTTGAAGACCCTGGTATATTTGTTCCCTGTTTAGTATGGGTAATAATAAAGCCATTTATGTTCATTTTGCGTAATGTTTTTAAATTTACTTATTTTAAGTAGGGCTCCACGCCAAACACAGAGCCCAACGCAGGGCTCAAATTCACGACCCTGAGATCAAGGGCTGGTCGGTTAACCGACTGAGCCATCCAGGTGCTCCTTTTTTCTAAAACTTTTTAAAATTTTATTTTATGTAATGTTTCTAGTACTGTGCTTAATTTCATTTTTCATAACTAGGTAGATTATATAACTGTAGTGATCCTGGGGTGTCATACTCAACATTCACTACATTGAAAAGTTTCGCTTATTAGTTTTTAAAAGAAATAATATACATATATTATAGATTAGTATTACCTTGAAAGATGGAGAAATCACTGCCTGCCCCCTCAGAAAGCATATCCTTCGTACACTGGTTTTAATTCATTTCTTGCTGATATTTTTTAATTGCTATGAATTTTTCTAACAGTGATTTATTCTTTCTATTTTTCTAACAGCGATTTATTCTTTGTCCTGTCTTCACATGCTTAGTGTTCCCTTCCAAGATATGTTTAAAAGCATTGTAACTCCTGGCAAAATGAATTGGTTTCCCAGAGTATATTACTTTAAATGATTTTTCTTTTTGCCTTTTTTCTCTACAGTTTAAATAGTGAAGGAAAATTGTAATCTTGATGGAGAGTTCAGAGTAGTGATTTCAAATATTGGTATACATAACATAATGGAAGCATGACCCAGAGAAAATAGGAACCTAGAGTTCTCTATTTATTGCTGCTCATTGTCCTCATATTTCTTTTCTATCAGTGTGGGCTTCCATATGTGGAAGTGCTGTGTAAAAACCGGTATGTAGGAAGAACCTTCATTCAACCAAACATGAGGTTAAGACAACTTGGTGTTGCAAAAAAATTTGGAGTATTATCGGACAACTTTAAAGGCAAAAGAATTGTTCTTGTAGATGATTCAATTGTAAGAGGCAATACCATCTCACCCATAATCAAATTGCTCAAAGAATCTGGCGCAAAAGAGGTAAGTGATATTAAAATATATCCTAAAGTGCTGATAATTAACAATAGGATACTGGCATAAAAATTGCAATTTAGTACAGGGAATGAAAATGGATAGTTCAATATAATAAATTGTCATCTTTCAAATAAGTTGGTTTATTAGTAACTACAACAACTTGGAAAACATATATGTAATTTTTAAAAACTAAAGCCACAAAATAGAATGCTTTTTAAATTTTTAGAGTATTTCTCTTTTTGAAGATACAGAACAAATCCTATTGTAATAAATTTGCCACATTATAATTTTATTATTATTTTTTTTAATTTATTTTATTTATTTTTTTTTTATTTCACAGAGAGAGATCACAAGGAGGCAGAGAGGCAGGCAGAGAGAGAGAGGGGGAAGCAGGCTCCCCGCTGAGCAGGGAGCCCGATGCGGGCTTCGATCCCAGGACCCTGAGATCATGACCTGAGCCGAAAGCAGAGGCATTAACCCACTGAGCCACCCAGGCGCCCCACATTATAATTTTAAATCTCAGAGCTTATTCTAACTCAAAATATCTCAGTAATTCAAATTACAGAAGTGATTTTAAAAAATAATAAAAATTATAGAAGTGATGTCATTTACAACTAATAGTTGAATGGATTCAAAAATAAAGTCTTTAGTGGGAGAAAGTGGCATGCAGAGCAGTGGCAGTCTTTCTACAAAGCTTTAACGATAATTGTGATTATGAGGGATGCCTGGGCGGCGCAGTCAGTTGAGAGTCTGACTCTTGGTTTTCACTCAGGGCATGATCCCAGGGTCGTGAGATCAAGCCCAGTATCGGGCTCCACGCTCAGCATAAAGTGCCACTGAGACTCTCTCCCTCCCGCTCCTGCATGCTCTCTCTCTAAAAAGTAAATAAATTAAAACAAACAAATAATTGCGATTATAAGTTTCTGACTTTTTTATGGTTATTCTTATGATGATGATAATCTCCAGAATTTTTTTTTTTTAAGAAAGCAAAAGAGAGAGCTTGTGAGCACATGAGGGGGGTAAGGAGCAGAGGGAGAGGGAGTTGGAGAATATCAAGCGGGCTCCATGATTGAGGCTCAGTTTCATGACTCTGAGATCATGACCTGAGCCAAAATCAAGAGTTGGATTCCTTACTGACTGGGCCACCCACGCGCCCCTTGCACGATTATTCTTAAAATGAATGTCAACATAATGTGTGAAAATGATTTCTTTCCAAGGTACACATTAGAGTAGCTTCACCACCAATTAGATATCCATGCTTTATGGGAATAAACATACCAACAAAAGAAGAGCTTATTGCCAATAAACCTGAATTTGAACATCTTGCAAAATATCTGGGTAGGTATTAAAATTTCTCTAAGCTTTATTAACAGAGAAAATCCAAAGTTTGTCAGTTTTTATACTTGTAAGAAAAAACAATGTCCAGTATTTGTTAAAAATACACGTTGTATGACATGTTGAGCAGATATTGAACACTACTCTGAATAATGAGAGTGCCTGGTGTGTATAGACCCCATGGTAAGTGCTATATTGGAGACCAAGGCCAAGGTGAGATCAAGTGAAGAGGAAGAAAAGCTTTCCAGGTAGAGGAAACTACAAGCATACCAGTTAAAGCCTTCCAAAGATCAGATCCTAAGAAAAGCAAAAACAATTTTACCACAGATTCTAATAGAACAATTTGGATGTGGGTATAAATCAGAAAGTGAAAAGCTAGTGTAGGGTTATCTTTGATATTTGATAATGAAGTCAGCAGACTTAGAGATCTAGGTTATCCTGGATAAGACATTTGCTTTTCAAATTAGGTGAGATAAACTATTTAAATATCACACAGATATTTAGCCAGTGTAGCTTGGTACCTCCACACTGCTTGATTATGGCTGGTGTTTCTTTTGACATTTCTGTGCCTTACCAGTTAAAATACTTTATTTTGAATATCACCCAATTGATACCTTATTGTGAATATTTACCCTTTGCCAGGGACATATCTATATTATAATAACATCACGGCTACTCTACAGTTAGACCTTGTTTCCCTTATCTTATAGATTAAAAAATAGACTTAGGAAAAGTAAGTGACCTTGAGCTTAAAATTGAACCCAGATTTTCCTGACTTCAGAGTCTTATTTTCGTAATCAAGAAAATTACTCCTGAAGCTTTCTGAATCCATTCTAGATTTGTAGCCTCCACTATTATTTTAAATTATATTCTCCCTTGAATTCCAATTTCATATTTTAAAAAATAATAAAGACCCAGAGTTTTATTGCTTACTCCTTCCCTCCTCCTCCCCCTTTTAAAGAAGCTAAAGGAGGAATTTTTATCCTGGCTTGAGTTTTTCTGTTTGTAAATGTTGTCTTTTGAAGCAGATCATCCTTTCCAAAGGAAGCATAATGACCTTTTCCTTTTTCTTTCTTTCCCCCGTAGGAGCAAACAGTGTTGTATATCTGTCAGTGGGAGGACTGGTTTCATCTGTACAAGAAGGGAGAAAGTTTAAAAAACAGAAAGTGGAAAAGCAGGATATTATGATTCAAGAGAATGGGAATGGTCTGGAATGCTTTGAAAAGAATGGCCATTGTACAGCTTGTCTTACTGGAAAATACCCTGTGGAATTGGAATGGTAGCTAATAGGGAAAGATATGATTTCCAAGATACAGAGTTGGTCAAGAAGTTTTAGTGGTGGTTAACACCCTATCTATTTACTGTTATTTCCCCTGAAACGATGTAAAATGCCACATGCTTATGTTTACCTTTGTAAGTTTTGAGATTTCTGAGAAGAGTACCAAAGTGCTATGCTTTCTTTAACAATCCTAGATAAATATTTTGGCGTTATCTAGGAATTTGGATGATCCTTTCAGTTTTATTTAGTAGTTTAGTACTTTGAGGCTACCACTTCTGAGATCATATACATTTAATTTCGCATCAGCAACAATAATGCAAAGAATAGGTAAATTTCTGTTTTAGTGAGAATTGCCAGGCACCATACCTTCCCACAGATTCTTAGAGAATTTTGTGAACTATTTCTTGAAAGTTATTGAAATTCAGTTGTGGAATATTTTCATAATTGAACCTTGCTAATCGTATATAATACTACAACATTGGTGTTTCTTTTGTGTTCTTTTTTTTTTTTTTTAACGCACAAGCATTGACTAGCCTTTTTTACCTGGTCAGAGAAGGTGGGGGTAAGTGGCATTTGCCAGGTCCGTGCTTAAAGAGTTAGAAAGACATTAGACTAAGGTGGTATGATGCAAACAGGGCATGAGTTAAATAAAACATTTCATTGCAAACCTTGAATCCATTATATTTCGAAAGTGTCAGGCTCCTGGAGTTCTCAGTGTGGTTTTTACCGTGGCTTCCCTGTCTAACAAATCTTAAAACAAGAGCAACAAATACATGCCTTTTTGTGCCTCACTTTCCCACCTGTGCAACGGGGTACTTATATGACAAGATTAAATAATTAATAGGAATATGAAAAAGTGTCATACTTTTGGTGGTTAGAATCATCATTTCACCCCTCAATTTTAAGATAGTGCATAATTATTAGTTTTTGAAATGTTGGCTCTTATTCTGAAATTGAGATTTCATTATGATAAAGGGAGACATACAGTTTAGGAGTGCTTTGCCACCTGCCTTTGAGATGTCTTAAAAATGATTCTAAAAACATGTCTGTGGAAGGTGTTTTCCTACATTTGACTATAAAGTATAATTCATACTACTTAGTGCCCTTATAGTATAAGCCCAGCAAGTAACCTAGTACATTTGAAGTAAAAAATAAATTTTTAGATTCTCACAACCTTTTTATTCTTATTAATTCTTTTAATGAAGTGCTTGATCATTTGCAAACATATACACATATATATGTATAAATATATATACACAGTTGAAATGATCAAGTAGAAACATTGTAGGGGCCAATTTTGTTTAAGAATCAAGGTGACAACTCTTTTGGAATTAGCATGCCCATCTAATTCTAAGCATCACCTTATCAGTTTTTTTCTACTTTATTTTATTGGGATTTAACAAATACAGTTTTTTAAAAGTGTTTTCTTGTAACATCTGAGGTTGAAAATTTTAAGTTGACCTGCCCCCCACTCCTGTTTATGTAAGATTTTTTAAAACATAAAGGTGTTTGTTTCTGTGTTATTAAGTTACCTTAATTTGATGTATATAGTGTCCAAATCCATTTAGAAATTTAATATTTATTGATAACTGAAATCTTCTGTCTTCATTTGGTATATAGTTTCATATGTTATATTATGGCAGGCCAAGATAAAATCTTGACAGTTCTTTAAGCCCATGCGCAGCAGGCAGCAGCAGGTCACATAACCCTGTGGCAGTGACATAAGCAAATTGGCATTTGAATAAAGCCCTGGGACCACTTGAGTGTATAGCCTCTTGTCTTAAATGTATTCCTCATAATCAGCATGGAGGAGGCAAGACCTGTGGGTCAATTTTGAATTGGCCTCACTTAACATTTGATTATTAAAAACAAGAGACTCAGGGAAAGTACTAAACCAAAATCTCTGATTTGACTTTTGTGTTTTCCATAGTTTTTGTCTCCCATTGTTTTTATTTTATTTTACTAAGATGCTTTTATAAAGGAATATTACTGTGAGAGTTTGGTAATTCTACAAATTTCTTAATGTTTCTCCATCATGACCTTTTATTTCCCAAGTTTCTGAAGTCTGAATTAAATTACAGTTTTTTACATATATGCTCAAATGTTTAACTCCTTTAAATTAAAATAAACAGAGTATTGAAATTCACAAAGAAGATGAAAAATGTGTTTTCACAGGATCTATATTGTGAATTAAACTAAGCCTACTTTTTTGTGACTTCATTGTGATGCGTTGGTGACAAATACATGTAATAAGTATGTTTAAAATATGTGTGTTTGCTTTTTTTTTAATAGTGACCTTTAGTTAGTGCATTATGATGAATAACACAGTAATGTCACATCCACACTCCATTCTTGACACCAGCTAGTCAGATCTTATTTCTCTGATCCAGACATTTCAATAAATAGGCCATTGCTTATGAACAGGAAAAAACTCCTGGCTGAGTAGAAAGGACACATAACGTTATTTAAAATGTAATGCTAAGTAAGCACTATAATATTATTAGTAAGCTCTGTGAAAAGACTAGTGGGAATGGACAGTGTAACAAGAGGTGTCTTAGATTTTCAAAATTTGTGTGTGTGTGTGTGTGTGTGTGTGTGTGTGTGTGTGTGTGTGTTGAGGTAATTTTTTTTTAAATCAAAGTAGGTAAATCAATGAACTGTGTACACCCAAGCAATAGAATATTATTCAGTCCTAAAAAGAAAGGAGCTATCAGGCCACAGAAAGACATGGAGGGAACCTAAATGCATTTTACCAAGCGAAAGAAGCCAGTCTGTGAAGGCTACATACTGTGTGACTCCAACTATATGCCATTCTGGAAAAGGCAAAACTGTGGAGACATTAGGGGTTGCCCAGGCTTGGTGGGGAGGAACGTATGAATAGGAGGGGCACAGAGAATTTTTAGGACAGTGAAACTACTCTGTGTGACACTGTAATGGTGGATACATGTCCTTATATATTTGTTCCAACCCATGGTGTACAAAACCAAGAGTAAACCCTAATGTAAACTATAGACTTTGGATGATAATGATGTGTCCATGTAGGTTTATCAGCTGAAACAAATGTACTGTTCTTGTGGGGGATGTTGATAATGGGGAGGCTGTGCATGTGTGAGGGTTGGGGGGCTTGTGAGAACTCTGTACTTCTGTTCATTTTTGCTGTGAACTAAAACTAAAATACAGGGCGCCTGGGTGGCTCAGTGGGTTAAAGCCTCTGCTTTCAGCTCAGGTCATGATCTCAGGGTCCTCGGATCGAGGCCCACATCGTGCTCCCTGCTCAGCGGGGAGCCTGCTTCCCCCTCTCTTTCTCTGCCTGCCTCTCTGCCTCCTTGTGATCTCTCTCCCTCTGTGAAATAAATAAAATCTTTAAAAAAAATAAAACTAAAATGCAGTTTTTTGGGTTTCTTTTTTAGATTTTATTTATTTGACAGATACAGCAAGAGAGGGAACATAAGCAGGGGGAGTGGGAGAGGGAGAGGTAGACTTCCTGCCGAGCAGGGAGTCTGATGCTGGGCTGGATCCCAGGACCCTGCAATCATGACCTGAGCCGAAGGCAGACACTTGACGACCAAGCCACCCAGGTGCCCCAATATAGTCTATTTTTAAAATAAACATACCAAGTCCCACCTCTAAACGAAAAATACATGCTACGCCCTCTGAAAATCTTGCCCCAGGGCATCATTTATCATGCCTTCTTTCTTCGGATTTCAAATAGAACCTAGTCAACTCTGAAGGAAAATTGCCTTCTTGTTTAAGTCAATATAAAAATCCAAGCCTCTCAAGAAAAACTGCATGCCCCTTAGACATTTCAGACTAAGCTATAGTATGCAATGTAAACTCAGTTTTGAGTGCATAAATTTTCTTCTGTAGCTGAGAAGTTGTTAGATGGCAGGAACCAATGCTTTTAACTTTTTTGGAAGTTCTCAGGATCTACCATAATAACTGAACTTCTTGCACTGTGACAAAATGGAAAATGACTGCACAAAAAAGGCCCACAGCCTTTGAATTTGCTTCATTGAAAATTAATTTGACAGCCGTTTGCAACGACGTGGATGGAACTGGAGGGTATTATGCTGAGCGAAATAAGTCAGTCAGAGAAAGACAATTATATGATTTCTCTGATATGAGGAACTTGAGAGTCAGGGTGGGGGGTTGTGGGGGGTAGGGAGGGAAAAATAATGAAACAAGATGGGATGGGGAAGGAGACAAACCATAAGAGACTCCTAATCTCACAAAATAAACAGGGTTACTGGGGGGTGGGAGGGTAGGGATAGGGTAGGTGGGTTATGGACATTGGGGAGGGTTTGTGCTTTGAAATGCTGTGAAAGATGTAAGCCTGATGATTCACAGACCTGTACCCCTGGGGCAAAGAATAAAAAAAATTAATTTGACATACGGATGGATGTAATGATTAATTTTGTGTTAACTTGGCTAAGCTGTGGTGCCCAGTTGTTTGCTCAAACACCAGTCTAGATGTGTGAAGTTATTTAGATTTGATTAACATTTAAATCAGTAGACTTTAAAGAAAAATTGATTGATTGATTTTAGAAAGAGCCCGAGAAGAGGGAGGGACAGAGGGAGAGAGAGACTCTCAAGCAGACTCCCTGCTGAGTACAGAGCCCCACTTGATGAGGGCTCAATGTATGTGGGGCTCGATTCCATGACCCTGAGATCATGACCTGACCCAAAATAAGAGTCAGACACTGAACAGACTGAGCCACCCAGGTGCCCCATCAGTAGACTGAATAAAGCAGATTACTCTTCATAATGTGAGTGGGCCTCATACAGTTAGTTTTAGGTCTTAAGAATAAAGGTGGAGATTTCCTGAAGATAGAATTTTCAAAATTGCAACATAGAAACCCTGCCAGAGTTTCCAGCCTGCTGGTTTGCTCTACAGATTTCAAACTTGTCAGCCCTCACAATTGTGTGAGCCAGTTTCTTAAAATACATGTATCTCTGTCTCTATCTCTTTGTCTTTCAAACATACACTTTTATGTATTTTATGTAGTATTTGTATGTATATATATGTTATTTCTGTTCCTCTGCAGAACTTTAATACAATAGACTCCCTCTTGTGAACAGTGGATCTCCCTCATCCCTTCATTCTTACCTAGCCATCTGACAAAACAAGCCTGAATCAACCCAACCACTAATTTTCTCCACCTTCAACTGGGCAGCTGAGCACTGTTAAGAGTAAATCAAATTACACAACATTAACCCAACTGTGATGCTACAAGACCCACAACAGGGAGCTAGCCTTGTCTTTAGGGTAGTATGATACTGTGACTTATAATAGGAAATATATATTTGGTCTTTACCCTATTTCTAGCACAGATAATCATAAAGTCCTTGAGATTTCCTAAGTGGTAGGAGAAATAAAGGTGTGTTTTTAAAAAAAATTCCAGTGTAGTCAACACACAGTGCTAAATTAGTTTCAGGTGTACAATATAGTGATTCAACAGGTCCATCTATTAGTGTTCATCATGGTAAGTGTACTCTCAATCCCCATCACCTGTTTCACCGATCACCCACCCACCCACCTCCCCTATGGTAACCATTTGTTAATTCTCTGTGGTTGAGTGTTTTGTGGTTTGCCTCTAATAAAAGCGTTACTATTCGTAACAAACTCTTTTCAAACACACCTGAGTTTATGGTAATGAGGTGACTTTTCTAAAAACACCTAAGAATAAGGACTACTTGCCTTGGGAGCTAACCATGTGATTAGCCAGTTGAACTTCCAGCCTCACCTCCTTGACTTTCAGGGAGGGGAGAGGAGCTACAGGTTGAATCAACAGGTAATAGCCAGTGATTTAATTAATCACGCCCTCTCAATTAAGCCTCTATAAAAAACCCAGAAGGATGGGGGCGGGGGGGGTCTGGAGAACTTCCTGGTTGGTGACACGGAGACGTAGGGGTGAGTGGTATGCTTGGAAAGCATAGTAGCTCCTTGCTCCCTTTCCATATACCTTGTCCTCTGCATTTCTTCCAACTGACTCTTCCTGAGTTAATTGCATGTTGGCTGGAAAACCCACACATTGGAGGTGGGTTTACGGATACTCAAAACCATTTATGAAATCATTTTTATTTTTAAAAGAAATGACATTGGCAACTGAGATGAGTGAATGATTAGGTGAAAAGTGAAACTAGAATGCATCAATAAATGTGCAACGGATCAGCAAGATTTTGGGATAGGCATTTGATATTTCCCAGGAATTGATGTAGTGGAGGGAGTAGAGTAAAAAAAGAGTTGGAGAGGGCGCCTGGGTGGCTCAGTGGGTTAAAGCCCCTGCCTTCGGCTCAGGTCATGATCTCAGGGTCCTGGGATCGAGGCCCGCATCGGGCTCCCTGCTCGGCGGGGAGCCTGCTTCCTCCTCTCTCTCTGCCTGCCTCTCTGCCTACTTGTGATCTCTGTCTCTCTGTCAAATAAATAAATAAAATCTTTAAAAAAAAAAGTTGGGGAAACAGGCGCATAAGACATGAAACTGTTTTCAAGGTACTTGACTAGTATAAGAAGTCAAGCAAATAATGCATATGTTGCCAAGTTCTGTAAGTGTAAGTCACCATTTGGGAAGGGTCTAGGCTTGTACCCTACCGAAAAACTATTATCATTACTGTTTCGTGGCAGTAGACCTGAGATTCCTGGGTCAAAGAGAAATGCATTGCTTATGGCAAAACAGTGGCCAGAGCTTCATTTGTCAATTTCCCATGTATCCCAAGTCCCTCTGGCGAGATGGAGTTAGGCAGAGATGGATGTCTGCACATGCAGTAGGTTGTGTGACAAGAGGAATATTAAGTTTGGGCAATTTGCTTTTTTAGTAAATGGAAGCAAACCTGCTCCTTGGGAAGAACATTACCTCCACTCTGGAGATCCATCACCCCAAACAATGCTGACAAATGACCTGAATAAAAAGCAAGCAATAGGGCGCCTGGCTGGGTCAGTGGGTTAAAGCCTCTGCCTTCGGCTCAGGTCATGGTCTCAGGGTCCTGGGATCGAGGCCCGCATCAGGCTCCCTGCTCCGTAGGGAGTCTGCTTCCTCCTCTCTCTCTGCCTGCCTCTCTGCCTACTTGTGATCTGATCTCTCTCTCTGTGTCAAATAGTTGAATAAAATCTTTAAAAAAAAAAAGATTTAAAAAAAAGGCAATCAATACCTTGTGTTTTTGGCATACCCAGCAAGAATTTGCAAGGATATTCAGGGTCATGGCAGAGTTTCCTTCCTAAGGGTATGCTGGGATGGTGAAGGGAGGATGAGTAAATTCTAATAAGTCTTGAAGAAAGGCACAAGGAGGTATTTTTTTTTTCAATTTTACTTATTTGTTAGCGTGAGAGCACTCAAGCAGAGGGAGAAGCAGGTTCCCTGCTGAGCAGGGGGCCTAATGTGAGACTCGATCCCAGGACCCTGGGATCATAACCTGAGCCAAAGGCAGATGCCTAACGGTCTGAGCCACCCAGACGTCCCAAGGAGGTGATGCTTAAGCTGTGTTTTCATAAGAGGGATAAATGTTCATCAAGCAGACATGGGGAGAAGAAAGGGTATTTCAGCCTAAGACCCCGCCAGAACACAAGTGTGGATATTTGATAAGGGGTTGGCATGCTCAGAAGATTTACTAGGGTCTTAGTAATAGCTGGACTTCCAGGACCAGGTATGGGGAATGTGGAGGGTAGGAGAGCAGCGGTTAACTGTTACAGATAGGGTTAGATAATGAACCATCTTGTTTACCTTGGTAAAGAGTCTCAATGTCATCCTGCAGGCAATGAGAGACCACTGGAGGAGGTCTTAAGCAGGAGAATGCTATGATTAGTCTGGTATATGTTTTGGAATTATCACTCTAGATTACCAGGTAAAAGTGTTGTTTTGAACATAGTCCTCTGCATTTTCTTCCTCTTAAAACCCCCTGAAAATGATAGTAAAGGGATTTAAGAGTCCTAAACTTTCAAGGATAGAGGAAAAGATCCTGGAGTCAAAAGCAAAGGGCTCAGCTGATTTAGAAAAGCTAAATTCTAAACCAGCAGGGAGCAAAGCCAATAAACAATCCTATTTACATCACAGAACCCCTTAAAAAAAACTGAGAAGTTGGCTTTCTGGAAAGAGTGGTGATGAGGGTAACAGCATTGGAAGTTCATTTAGGAATGAGTTCTATCCTTAAGCCACTACCCATCACCCCTGTATAGCCTAATTCTGAAGGCCATTGTGTTCAGGAGAAAGTAAAATAAGTCTCTGTTGTTTTTGTTTTCTAAAAAAAAAATTTTAAAGATTTGAGAGAGCATGAGCTAGAGGTGCAGAGGGAGAAAGAATCTTAAGCAGATTCTGCACTGAGCACGGAACCCAATGGGGGATTGATCTGATGACCCTGAGATCATGACCTGACCTGAAACCAAGAGTTGGACCTTAACCATCTGCGCCACCTAGGAGCCTTTTATTTTCTAATTAAAAAAAATTTTTTAAAGGTTGTATTTATTTGAGAGAGTGGGCATGACCGGTGGAGAAGGGGAAAGGGAGAAGCTGACTCCCCACTCAGCAGGGAGCCCTCAGCACCCTGGGATCATGACCTGAGCTGAAGGCAGACTCTTAACTGACCGAGCCACCCAGGTGTCTCTTCTTAATTTTAAGTGGGCTCCACACCCAGCGTGGAACCCAATGTGGGGCTTGAACTCACAATCCTAAGATCAAGACCTGAGCTGAGGTCGAGTTGGACATACAACCGACTGAGCCACCTGGTGCCCCTAAAACAATGTCTTCATGTTGGAGGATATTAGACACCTGAAATAGAATTAAGTGAAATTTTATACCCAATTCTGAGACACATACCCCTAAACATACACCACAGCCCTTTTCTTTCAACTTGATTTTCTTTTTTTTAAAAAAAGATTTTATTTATTTCACAGAAGGAGAGAGATCACAAGTAAGCTGAGAGGTGGGCAGAGAGAGAGAGGAGGAAGCAGGCTCCCCGCCAAGCAGGGAGCCCGATTCAGGCCTCGATTCCAGGACCCTGAGATCATGACCCGAGCCGAAGGCAGAGGGTTTAACCCACTGAGCCACCCAGGTGCCCCCAACTTGATTTTCAACAAACTTGTCCTACAGACTGTTCCCAATCAAGTGTTAAATGTCCCACTTTTAAATATGCATAGATAATCCATGACTACCAGATACCCGAGAAAGCCTCTAATACGAAAGATTGTGTCCAAAACCAACAGTAAAAGAAAAAAAGGGGAAAACAACTAAAGGGAAAAAACAACTTAACTGTCATTACTATCCGAATTGAAATTTTATAATAAAACCAACATCCCTCTAGCAGCAGTTTAGAGTTAGAGCCAAGTGAGACTAGATAGGCGTTAGGGAAAAGCTGACCAAGAAGACCTGAACTAAGGTAGCAGTAGCAGAAATGAAGATGAGAGCATTTTAAAAATGCAGATTATAGGCCTCTCAGTAGAAAACTAATTCAGAACCTGTGGGAATGGAGGTCCAGGAATCTGCAATCTGTTTATCATCACAGAAGATTCTGATGTAGTCAGCTGACATTGAGATTGAGGAGTGGAGACGGAGGGTCTAAATGGGTAAAGACCCATTTAGGGTAAAGAAAAAGCTGGGGCTGGTATCTAGGTTTCTTTGCTGGGTGGATGATGGTGTCATTCTCAAATACTGAAATGTATGGGGACACTCCCCCTCCCAATAGTTTGAATAGACTGTGGTACATCAGTGTGAAACTATGTAAGCAGATGGAGCTATCTCTTGCTTGGATTACTGCTAGTTTCTTGCCACTGACCCCTAGGGACAGGAGGATGTCCCATGACTTTTCATACATAGTCGTCAATACTGGGCAGTCTTCTCAGTCCTTCAGCAAAAATTTTAAAAACCTCATCACCTCCTCTCTGCTATTGCAGAGTAGCTTAAAAATAACACTATTATTTCCCTTGACACCTGTAAAAATTTACATGTCTTCAACTGTAGTAACTTGGAAACCAATTATTATTCAGGCGTATACCTTAGGTAACTCTCCCCCTCTCAGGCCTATTTATTGCGACTACTGAAAGCTGAAAATTTCTTAGTCATCGTTTAAATCTCTCTTCCAATTAAAATGTCAGCCTAATTATAACAGGGAACTCCTTTGCAGGGTTCATCACGGCACTCAATCTTCCAAACTCTACTTCTACTCAGAAAATGTCAGATGGAATAAGTCCATTTACTAGTGCATTTCACAGCTATTTCACCTTCCTGCACATCAAACCTAGACAGTATCATTCCACTTTGGGGACAAGGAGACAGCGGTTTCAAATTAAAGTATCTCGCCCGAGTTTAAATATGAAAGGGCACAATTCTAAGCTGGTCAGCTCCAAAGTCTTTGCAAACCCTGTCCAAAATCCAGCGTGACAACAGCAGGTGTCTGAGTTGAGAGCAGTAGGCAGAAACCCTGCCAGGTCTCCTCCCAGGTTGGCGCAAAACCCTCGGGAGGGGCGGGGCAGTGAGACACGATCTGCCCTCGGTCGCTCCCGCTGACGTCGATGCAGCGACGCAGAAGATTACGTAAGAGCCCGTGCCTCTCGATCCCGGCGGCCCGTGCGGTGGGTACGCTTTACGGCTTGTGGGTAACTGCTATTTTCACCCGGCGGCCCGTGCGGTGGGTACGCTTTACGGCTTGTGGGTAACTGCTATTTTCACGTGTGTGGGGAGATTTTAGGTTCGGGCTTTTGGAGGGTTCGGATGGGCTAAATTCTCCGCTGCAGGCTTCAGGCCCTCTGAGTGAGTCTGGCAGGAAGCCGCATCCAGCGGGGGCTTGTGTGAGGGAAGTGAAGTAGGGGGAGGCCTCGGGACCACCGCCTCGGCCAGGATGTGTGTCAGTGGCGTCTGGCAGGTTGGTGTCGTGCAAAGGCTAAACTGATCTGTGTGATCTCTCCGGAGTTACCCAGCCTGGGACCCTTTGCCCCTTCATTCTGAAGGAAATAAATCTCCTCTACCTATTTGCTCGTATGATTTGGAAGAGCGAATGAAAAAGCGTTTGGGCTACAAAGTGCATTGTTACTAAATGTCGTTGCATAATGTAAATTAAGAAGCTAGTGGATACAGCAAAATAAAGCTTCTATATTATTTAACTGTCTTTAACTGATAACCTGGGGAGAGAAATCCTTGGAGCACGAAAATTTGTTGACACTCTTAAGACCTTTGATAACTTAATAAATAGCCTCTATTGTTGTAAATGAAGTAGCGAATATCTTGATTCCATTAAATATAAAATCTGCTAACCAGATTTGCTCCCCTCCCCAGTGAGGTCTCAGAAATGTTTGGGAGTCCAATAAGTATTTTTTTAAAGTATATTATTTTATTGGAGATAATGTATTTGATTGATTAAAAAACCTTACCCAGTAGATCTTGCCTTAAGTATCTGTAGCAACCACTGGGAAACTGACAGTTAAAAGTAGAAAAACATCTGAATTACACAGATATGTGTGATGAGTGTTGCAATTTGTCATAAATGGCATTTTTTATTATTATTTTTTTATTTTTAAAGATTTTATTTATTCATTTGACACAGAGAGAGATTACAAGTAGGCAGAGAGGCAGGCAGAGAGAGAGGAGAGAGGAGGAAGCAGGCTCCCCGCTGAACAGAGAGCCGGATGCGGGCCTCGATCCCAGGACCCTGGGATCATGACCTGAGCCAAAGGCAGCGGCTTTAACCCACTGAGCCACCCAGGCGCCCATAAATGGCATTTTTTAAAGTTAACTTTATAATCTTGCCCCTTTGATATCAAGTATTTTGGAGTATAATACACAGAATGTCCACATGTGGAAAATTAACTGCTGTAATTGTTCTTGCATTAAAAATGCATTTTGGGGGTGATACATACAGTATAACTTTTTGTGAAAATGCCTTATAGTGTAAGCAATTTGTCACTGATAGAGTAGCGGAAGATCTCCTGCACTGACTGTACCTCCTGTGATAAATGTATTTGGCATAATTCGTGCTATGGACAGTCTTTATATAACTTGTGTGGATGAGGAAAAGTTTAAAATGATTTATCTTGTACATTACAAAAGAATATAGAAAGGCTTATTAAAAACTTATGTTTTTAAATTTTATATTTAGATATAGCATTTTCAAACCTTATGGGTCTTAATGGTGGTTGGTTCACTTTGCATGCTTTAGGAATGTTTTGTTTTCCAAATCATACAGACTAAATGATAAGTTAATTTCATTTTGAATCAAATCAGTTCAAAAATGTATAAACAAGTAAAAAAAAACTAAAGTAGGCTACTTCTTAAGCCTTGCTTTTGAAATATGGAAAAAAGAGGTTGGAGGCCGCAGCCAGATCCGTGGCGGAACCATGTTTCGCAACCAGTATGACAATGATGTCACTGTTTGGAGCCCTCAGGGCAGGATTCATCAAATTGAGTATGCAATGGAAGCTGTCAAGCAAGGTTCAGCTACAGTTGGTCTGAAATATGGAAAAGAGTTCACAAAAGAGAAGAAAATCACTTTTATTCTCGAGGATACTAAGCAGTTATTTCTTAATAGATGATCCTTAAAGTTTTTTTTGATAAAATACTGTTTAAAATCTTTATATTTTTATTGAAGTCTGGAGAATATTGTATTAATAGAATGCTTTGAGTTGTAATACTGTAGTTTAAATGAATTTATTGGGAATTTAAAAATAGAGAATGAAGAGATTATTCAACATCTATAAAAGGGACGATCTGTAATATCTGAAGTATTATAATAAATATAGTTTATAGTGGACTAAAATTGGGTGGGTTTAGGTAGTTCTTTCTTTTCTGTCAAAGGTTTGTTTTGCTGTTACCTAAGTTCGGTTCCTAAAAGCACAGTTTATTCTCATTTGTCTTTTCAAAGACAATGTGCAGGATTTTAACCACTTTATCTTAATCTGGGATGATAACCAAAAAAAAAAAATTAAGCATGTAGTGCTTTAATATGAGTTTTATTGGTTATTTTTTCCCCCATTGTCTGCAGTCGAGAGAGACTACATTTTTACCTGTTTTGTTCTCCCCTGTGTATACCGCTCCTCTCCCAAATTTTTTTCCAGTACTGATCCAGTGTTGGGTCGATGGTATCAAATTAATTTTCAGCCTCCTTATTCTTACCAGACCATTCCTGGGTTCTGAGATTAATTATGTTCTTGATATATTTATTTTTGTGAGGAATGATTTATATAGAAGTTTATCTCTCCCTTTCTCATCCTACCAGGTTTCCAAAAACTCCCTGTCCCCATAATATTTCTGTATATAGGTGGAGTTCTCTGCTACCAATGATGTTTAGAGAAACTTCAGTGCAATGACTCTTCAAGAACTGGTGCATCAGGCTGCCTCCATTTATTCAGATAAAATAGCTGTATGTTTTGATGAATGTAACAACCAGCCTCCAGTTTATTACACCTATGAAACTGTGGTTAATGCCGCTTCAGAATTATCAAATTTCCTGCAATTACACTGTGCCTTTCAAGGAATTCGGGAAGTTGGTCTCTACTGCCATCCTGGGATAAACTTACCCTCTTGGATTTTAGGGTAATTGTTTCGATATTAAATTTTTAGTTTTTTTTTTTAATTTATTCATTTGACACAGAGAGAGAGATTACAAGGAGGCAGAGAGAGAGGAGGAAGCAGGCTCCCTGCTGAGCAGAGAGCCCGATGCGGGCCTCGATCCCAGGACCCTGGGATCATGACCTGAGCCGAAGGCAGCGGCTTTAACCCACTGAGCCACCCAGGCGCCCAAATTTAGTTTTCTAACCTAATTTATAGTTCTTTACTACACAGAATATGTTGTAACTTAATATTCTGTTTACTATTTTATTTTTATATATTGCTTGTTTGATTTTAAGCTAAAGGAATTCATGTTTACCCCAAGATTATTACTATTTTTTAAAGATTTTATTTATTTGACAGAGCGTGCGCGCACAAGCAAGGGGGGTGGGGGTAGAGGGGAACGACCCTGGGATCGTGACCTGAGCCGAAGGCAGATGCTTAACTGACTGAGGCACCCAGGAGCCCATACCCCAAGATTATTTTTAATCATTTAAATTAATCTGAGTTTATTTAGGAGAGACCAGAAGTTTTCGCTAATAGAAATACTTAAATATCTCCAAAATATAAGGGCTTCTTTTGTCTGCCAAAAGAAAATAGTCATAAATTCTGTTATATAAAAGAAAACAAGTGTTTCAGAAATAATAGAACTGTTTTTTTCCCCTGAGATGAAGTTTTAGGTACTCAGGTATTCAGTAAGTGAATGAATGAATCGATGAGTTTTGGATGATGGCTCATAAAAACTGAGCTATGAACTGAGGACGACACTGATTCAAACGATCATGTACAAAATGTTCATTGAGTTATAGAATATTATCCTTACATAGGGATTTCTGTACTAGGGTTCTGCAGTAAATAGAGCTGCTAAAGAATTAGAAAAGTTGATATTCATCCCATGGGATGTGTGTTAGTAGGTTAATTGTATATATATTTTAAAAGATTTTATTTATTTGACACAGAGAGAGAGATTACAAGTTACTAGGCAGAGAGGCAGGCAGAGAGACAGGGAGAGGAGGAAGCAGGCTCCCTGCTGAGCAGAGAGCCCGATGCGGGCCTTGATCCCAGGACGCTGAGATCATGACCTGAGCCGAAAGCAGAGGCTTTAACCCACTGAGCCACCCAGGCACCCATGTTAATTGTATAAATGTAAAGCAAAAAATTAAAATTTTACTTTCATCCGATCATTGACAAACTTTATTGAGAATTTCCTACAAAAATCTATTGTCCCCAAAGTATACCTCAAAGTATATATGCCTATATATACTTTTAAAAAATTTTATCTTGAAGTAAACTCTACATCAAAGTTGGGCTCAAACTCACAACCCCAAGGTCAAGAGTCATATGCTCAGGCGCCTGGGTGGCTCAGTGGGTTAAAGCCTCTGCCTTCGGCTCGGGTCGTGATCTCAGGGTCCTGGGATCGAGGCCCGCATCGGACTCCCTGCTCAGCGAGGAGCCTGCTCCCCCCCACTCCCCGTCTGCCTCTTTGCCTACTTGTGATCTCTCTCTCTGTCAAATAAA